>WIXP02000047.1:0-49359 GCA_009739505.2 Apolygus lucorum
ACACAATTTTAAAATGGGTGAACGATATCGAACCTCTGGAAATGCGAATCCTCAGAATAAAATGGGTCGTACTCCACCCGTGGTCACACCAGGAAATGTAAACGTAAGAGATTCCAAGCTGGGCAAGCACTTGGAATTCCTTACACAAGTTCCATTAAAAATGTGAGCAAACAAATGGATTCCCTTATCAAATAATGATCGACCAAAATTCAGTGGGCGCATTTTGCAAATTTTGGAAGATGAACATGCATTGGTGCTGTCGACAGATGAAGCACACTTCTACTTGGACTATCATGACAATAACAGAATTGGCGTTAAGGAGCTAATGAAAACCTGCAAAGCGATAGTTTCCAAACTAGGAATAATTGTGCTCCATTATTTTGAAAATGAAAGAGAGACTGCGATGACTGTCATCTCTGACATAACCTCGCGATCTTCAAGAATCTGTCATCCCCACCTTGAAAGTGTACGATTCAAAAATAGGTAATTTTTCAAAAGTGGCAATTTTTGTGGCCGGGTTTGAACCACATATGTGTAAATTTCGTCTTTTTGTACAAGATGGTGGTTGACAGATTCTTGAAGAATACGAAGTGGCTCAAAACCCGGCCACAAAAATTGCCCACTTTTTGAAAAATTACCTATTTTGGATTGCTGTAGCCCCGTGATTATTCATCATACAGAGCTCAAGCTCGTCTCAAATTGTAGCAAATACATCCAATTTTAAGAAGTTACTGGTCATGAATTGCAAGAAAAACAAACATAAAAACTTTCATTCGCACTGTAAATTACTCTAGAACGGTAGAAATCTAGAATACAAAATCTAAACTAGGCATAATATGAGCCCCTGAAAAGCCAAGTGGCACAGTCAAATTTCGGATGGAACGGAGATAAGTGCGGGAAACGTAATAAGAACATCAGCTTCGTTTATTGGCCTAGTGGCATAAGTCTAGCGCTTCGAGAATAGCCCAAGAGAAGGCATCACCAGTTCGACGGGCAACATAAATTTAGGAGTTTTTCAGTAAGCTGGACGCAACAAATGCTTTATCTCAAAACAGATTTCCATGACTTATGCCACTTGGCTTTTCAGGGGCTCATATGTTGATAATGCAGGCATTTCTTCATGCTTGACCACAAAGCTTTTAAAACTCAACTTGATAGAGAGTTGGAGTATATTTTCATTTTTTATTTGTTGGTACGTGGTACGGCAAAACTTCATCGTCTTCCTCAGCCTTTAAAAACTGGCCAGGGGTTCATCAAGGGCTGTTGCATTTTCTTCATTAATAGTGCCAGTCGAGCAGGCTATTATTTTGTTCACCAACCTTGTTTTTGTATTGAATCCTTCTACGTTCCCCTTCTCAAACTCAACACTTTTTTACCCCTTCTTAGATAACTGACAACTAAGAAAATTGCCGCGTATGGTAGGCATACGGATTTTTTACACCAACCATCAAATTTTTAGGAGTAGTACAGTTTTTTTCTTGCTCGTTTCAAATGGTTTATTATTGAAAATAGTAAACGTAACAAAATTGGTTTATAGCTTTCAAGTCGCAATTTCACTAGCCCTGGGACAGTCTCAATCCACCTAAAGCTTAGAATGGCATCAAGCGCCATGTAGCTGATATTGGTTGTATCAGTTCTGAATTGAACCAAGCCACATATTCACCTAAAATTATCATTCCTCATGAAAGCGATCTCCATAAAATAGGCCTTTCACATATACACGATAAAGGGACTGTGTCGAACACAGCACATACCTAATCTCCAGTATTCAACACAAGCAAGTACCTACGATACACCTACGTCACTTATGTGCACCTACCTGTTCAGAATGAAAACGTTGGGGGACTCGACGTAGTTGAGGCACCGACGTTAGTTTGAGGAGGATTTCCATCGCTCAAAGCTCCGTCGACAACAGAGTTGAGAGATGCTGGTGTTGGTTCTGCAACTCCGTCACGAGATGTCCGCATCGCGAGCAACTCCGTCTACCACGGGATTGATCAGGGAGCACGACCGACAGCTCCAGTGCAGCACGGAAACGATAGAACCCATTTCATACACAACATGTTTATTGAATGAATGGGAAACTAGAAATCTTTTTAGCAAGCGTCGCAATGGACGAGTATTGGGGGGGGACAATTGAACGAACAGCTGCAACAGTCACCCCAGCGGATGATAACAACCGTGAAATTGAACTAATCTGTTTCTGCTCAATTTTAAACTTCAGTGGGTTAACTCTAACAAGAAATATAGATAAAATATTGCGTATTTAACGGTTGTATTAGAAGTTGCGTTCCCATCGTACAATTTTCCCGAATAAATTGTTTTTATTCTTAAAATAAAATAGTTTTTAACGCACTCCATGGATGTTGTACATGGATGTAGGACTTGAGGCCCACATAAATAAACATCCATGCCCATTCCAACCAAACCATGGAACTAGATTCCATGGGGAGCGGCATTACTCCCACGATTTCTCCCAATACTTCTTCCATGAATAGACAAATACATGGAAGTATAGATAGGTCCTACATCCATGCACAAGCACAAGAAAAAACTATCATGGAAGTGGAATTCCTAGTCATGGACCAATCCTTCCGATGGAAAGCATGCTAGGCAGGCCCATTTGACCTAAAATGACAGGAAAAATCGGACATCCCATGTGATCACGCTAACGTAGGTCAACAAATGCAGAGATAGAAAAAGAAGAAGAGAAACTGATAACATCCCTACATCAACAAAACATGCAAGTAGTGACTACGCAACTCTAGGTAACGATCAACAAAACCAGAGAAAGAATAAGAAGAAGAAACATGAAATAGATGAAGATGCTACAATGCACTTGAGACTGCAATCAAATTGCAATCTAATCACAGTCAGTAAGGCGGAAGTGTCAGTTTCCTGTGTCAGTTGTTTCAGTTCCAATTTATCGAGTGTCGTCGTAATATGAGATAGGTACATTTCTTCGTGAGCAGAAAAACTTACTTGGCAAGTTGATCTAAAAAAGGTAAATTTTTCCTTTTATTTTGAATAGAACTCTCGTTCTATCTAGTTGTACAGACTTAACTACCTATGTGATTGTAGAGATGGGTTCCACACAACACCTACTGAAAAACGCTGCTAATTATTACACAACGGTTTTTTTCTGTGTAGATCACCCGCCCGAAAAGAAAATCTCTTTTCCATTATCAGTACCTACCATTATTATCATCAGTAGATATCTGCCTACTGCATTCTTATCCGAGAGTTGTGGGTGCCTTCAATACGAATTCTGGATTGCGCAACTGAGTGACACAAAATTCTATTCGAAGAAACGGAAGAAGATCGCATTTTATCGGAGTCATACATCAGATATCATTTTATTAGTATTATTTTATTAGTATTATATAAAGATATCATTTTATTAGTTTTGAACGGAGATTCCGACAATTTCTGTAAATTTGAGTGCGATTCAGACTTGTTTTTCTGCTTTATCATTTTTCCAAACTTCAAGTCCTTGTAGGATGGTCTCATTCGATTCTAAAAATTCAATACTATTTAAAATGTATGAAAAAACGTTACGTACAAATATATTGGAAGTTTTTTAGCTAGGGCGTTTTGAAAAATTTAGCCTTTATTTTTCACCTCTTGGAAGTGACTGACATCAACCAAAAGCTTCGGGCGCAACTAAGTAGACCCCAAATGTAGCCCATATACCAAATTCATAAAAATCGGCTCGTAGAAGAGTGCCGTGAAAATGTTCAATTCGATTTTCGGATTCTACGTGTAAACCTACAAAAAAAGGGGAGGGGGGGGGGAGTAACATTTTTTGTAGTCGACTCCAAAGGTCCATATTGAAAATAATAAACCAATATCTGATCTCTAATATACTAAGGGTATACAGGGTCCCAAGACGATCATTTATTGCGCCACTGAGATGGTCATAACTCCTAAATAATTCAAATCTGATTACACCGTTGGAAAGAGAGTTAAATTTCCCGAATTAGGAGCTGTTGATCATTTAAAAAAAAACTGTGCTGTCTTTCTACCTAAAAGAAGAAAAAAGTTGTCAATTTCTGTTTTTTTTTCCTCTCAAACATTTTTCAATTTTGGTTTATTATTTTCAATAATTAACCTTTGGAATCGACCAAGAAAAAAAAAAATTTAACACCCCCTCAAAATTTGATGGTTTACGTTTCAAGGTACGTAGAATCCAAAAATCGAATAAAAATTTGGCCGTCCGTCCGCCGTACGCAGCACTTCTGCCACTTAGCATTTTTTTTTTTGATGAAATTTGGTATACAGGGTGTCACCCTAACTCGAGGACCAAACTTCAAGGATCGATTCTACAACTAATTTGCAAACTTTTTTGTCTCTTGACATTTTTTTTTAAACGCTTTAAAATTATACTTTTTTCACTTTTAAGATTTTGTTCGTGTTTTCGACCTTGAGCCATTAAAACGGCCATAACTCCCTCAATTTACTGGATAAACTCAAATATGAGTATACCGTTGGAAAGAACGTTAAATTTCCTATCAGTTCATCAGGACACAAAAGCTTTTTAATCCTTTCGTATAAGTGAATAAATTGGTCAAAGTCAGAAATTTAAAACTTTCTCGAAAATCACCATTTTTCAGGCTGACTCATCTTATGTAATAAACAGCCGTATCGGCGGGCACTCAACGGAAAAAACTTGCCCAGAATCTCAGCTTTCCAACGGTCTATCAATTTTTCTTTTTAACATTCAAATTGGAAGAGTAAATGAAGTTTGAATGCCCGAAAACGTGTGTTTTACAAGCAAATCCAGTGTTTTAAGCGGTTTCTGGTCCCCCTCGACCTCAAGATGGCTTGACGATTTTGGTATCATTTCCTATGTAATTTTCTACGCTGAATCAAATAGTGATACTTCCGAATGGTTCCGACTGCTAGAAAGTGGATTTTTCGAAGAAAACCTTCGTTTTTCGTACATGAAATACGCATTATTCTTAAATGTGGTAGTGAGCATGAAGTAACACCTTTTAACTCAATAAAAACACCGAATTTCTAGTTGATTGAAGTTTTTGTTGAGTTCAAAGGTGTTACTTCATGCTCACTACCACATTTAAGAATAATGCGTATTTTATGTACAAAAAACGAAGGTTTTCTTCGAAAAATCCACTTTCTAGCAGTCGGAACCATTCGGAAGTATCACTATTTGATTCAGCGTAGAAAATTACATAGGAAATGATACCAAAATCGTCAAGCCATCTTGAGGTCGAGGGGGACCAGAAACCGCTTAAAACACTGGATTTGCTTGTAAAACACACGTTTTCGGGCATTCAAACTTCATTTACTCTTCCAATTTGAATGTTAAAAAGAAAAATTGATAGACCGTTGGAAAGCTGAGATTCTGGGCAAGTTTTTTCCGTTGAGTGCCCGCCGATACGGCTGTTTATTACATAAGATGAGTCAGCCTGAAAAATGGTGATTTCGAGAAAGTTTTAAATTTCTGACTTTGACCAATTTATTCACTTATACGAAAGGATTAAAAAGCTTTTGTGTCCTGATGAACTGATAGGAAATTTAACGTTCTTTCCAACGGTATACTCATATTTGAGTTTATCCAGTAAATTGAGGGAGTTATGGCCGTTTTAATGGCTCAAGGTCGAAAACACGAACAAAATCTTAAAAGTGAAAAAAGTATAATTTTAAAGCGTTTAAAAAAAAATGTCAAGAGACAAAAAAGTTTGCAAATTAGTTGTAGAATCGATCCTTGAAGTTTGGTCCTCGAGTTAGGGTGACACCCTGTATAGGCTCCATTTGGGGTCTAGTTGTGCCCCGAAGATTTTGGTTGATGTAGGTCACTTCTAAGGGTTCCAAAATCAATTTTGAAATTTTGAAAACGCCCTAACTCAAAAAAATTCGATATGAAGGTATTGTTTTTCCTTCAATTTAAGATTCTATAGAATTTTTAGAATTTTTTGAGACCACGCGGAGCTCTGTAGGACAAACCGTTCGCTCCTTACGAAAATTTAATGGTTTATATTGAAAAATATATATATAAATCAAAATACGAGTGTGAATCGCAAAAGAGGCCTAATCTCCGTTCAAATTAGAGCTGACCGAAATGCGATCGATGGTTGGTGATTTTGATTTTTTTTAATTTTTTTTTTCCTCTTCATATTGGATGGTTGGTGATTTTGTAGACGAGTGATCTATATAGAAAAATAATAAACCTTTGTGTAATAATTTGCAGCGTTTTTTTGCTAAAACACGTTCTTCCCCAGAGGTCCTTCAAAAGCTTAAAACATGCTCCGTTTCATCAGCTTTCCAACGGTGACCCACTTTTTGAAAGGAATTTTATGAAATTTGATGGTGGAGGGGGGGGGGGGGGTGTGGTATTTGAGTGATGAATTTGTGGAGTCGGAAGAATATTATTCTGATTCGGTGAATTAGACTCAGGTTCGGGTCCTCTTCTTGATTAAAAAAGGAAACGTACGTTTTACTTTTTCACTAGGTACCTAGCAACAGTTTCGCTGGAAACCTCTCCAGCATCTTCAGGCTGAAACATTAAGTTTCAACAAAAGAATAGTCGATAACTAATTTGAGGTATTTGGCACACCAATCCAAATTAAAAAACACGTACTTGAATTACACAGTAAATTCAAATTATGATCTTTGAAAATGAATTTTGAGTTGGTTGAAATAAAGGTTTTAGGAGGGAAAAGTTGTTGAATCTTCTTGAAGTATTGTTCTTTCGTCTAGAGACACCCTGTGTAGAGATTATGTAGGTTGGACTTTTTCTTTTTTTTCCAAATAAGTGAGAGGAACAAAATTTTGTTAGTTAACTGCAGTAGTGGCTACTTGCGCTCTACACAGAAATCTCATCCTCTTGCTGTTGGATTGAATATGACAACCATAGGGTTGTTGAAATCTCTCCACGAATTAAAATGATTGGACACGACAAAGTACTCTCATTGTAATAAAACCCCCACTAATTTGGAGTTATTATTGTTGGAATTGTCTATACAAAAGGTAATACGGGATTACGATGAAATTCCTCTCACCGATGTTGTCTGCAGACAGTACTTAATCTGGCCTGGTCGTGAAGCGGCGAGAAGTTCAGCAAAGAAGAAAAGCAGAGGGTGGAGAAATATGAGCACACCGAGCGACCTAAAGCTCGCAGTTTCTAGTGTCATTTCGCGGATATACTTGATTGAGGTGTTATCGTTGTTGTCGGGGCAATTTAACCACACTCATCGTCATTGTGAAGGGTTTCAATAATTAGAAGTGGTTTTAACAATCCTAAAGCAGGTGTGGCGACTGAGATTGGACTGGGAACTGAGTTACGAACGAGCAGGAGGGGTCCAGCGAGCGATTGAACTCCTGAATGTTCATGTTCCTATTATCTTGCTGGAATTGTTCTATTTTTATCTTATTCGGCACAAACAACTCTCTTCATTTGACATTATGTTACATACAGTGTTTGTTAAAATCGATGAGTTGAGAGGGTACCGAAGTCGATTCCGTTTTTCGCGTATTTCTCAGCCAATTTTCGGCCGATTATGAAGCGGTTTGCGGTAATTTTTCTGGGAATATTCGGTGTTGACCGTTTGGTAAAAAAAAGTGTCCCCGTCTCCTTAAATTTGATGGTAGGTAGTTGAAATCTAATGAATGTTTGCCATCCGTCCACCGCACACGGCTCTTTCCCTAGTTCATATCTAGGCAGGGGGGGAAAACTAGTATAAGTCAAAAAATGATCAAAATGAGTTAAGTCATATATACATTCTTAAAGGTCTTTCCCACTTGCTGGTAAAAGTAGTTTAGGTCAAAATCAGTGTTGTAGCCAGAAAAACGCAGGGTTACCAACAGTATAAGTCAAATTAAGCCATAAGACGTTATGGTACTAAGAGTATAGGTCAACTTATACTATGAATACCGCCAAGTTACTCTTTAGTTTACCGTTCAAAATAGTATATGTCAGGTTATACTAGTATGACCACAAACATTTGGTTGGAAGCCCTGACTTGAATTATTAGGGCAACACTGTTTTCTATTGTACTTTGCCCTTTTCTGTAGTTTATTGTTCGTGTTTCTGTTTTGACGTTTTGTCAAAATTCGTATTAAACAGTAAGTGGTACCTAAACCTGTGTTAAATGGGCCATAGACGCCCAGCCATAGATTTAAGGCGCGCCTAGACTAACCCGCAACACTTTCCGAGCAGCGCGGCCACATCATTCCCTTACAACAGAACTTCTTATTCGCCCAACTTCTCGAATTAATCACAAAACGGATCTCCACTGAAATATTCTTAAAGGTCTGACATGAATGAAGCCTGTAGAACTATAGACAACCAGTTACAACGGTATTAATTCGTGCTTTCGAAAAGATAGGTAATAGGTAGGTACAACAGTAAGCAGAGTTGAATATACTGTTAAGTAAATTACTTTTTTGTATCGAAATTCCCACCCACCATTTTTTAGTATAATGTTAAGGATATGTTACTCTAACATCCACCAGAGTTTGGAGGAATTTGAAGATGTCCATTTTTTGTAAAGTGCGAAAGTGTTCGAAATTTCCACTGAAATCAGCTATCACCCAAAATCGGGCGTTCATAACTTTTCTCCTACTGATCCGGAATCAACCAAATTTCAGTATAATATCCACCAATTATATAAGAAACATATCCCAGAATCTCGTGCATGTAGCTCAGTCGTAAGTACCCAGCCATAGATGATTTGTGCGAGAAAACGTGTGTTGCGGCATCAGAACAGGTGGCACACCAACTTCTTACATCCATTACTATTTTTAATCGAAATTCCCACCCACCATTTTTCAGTATAATGTTGATGATATGTTATTCTATCGTACTACTAGATGGAATATTAGTAATACCACACTATTAGATGGAAACACCCTATCTCCTGATGAACTCAATGAGTAGGTAATTACCAAGGTTGTTAAATTTTTTTGTCAATACCTACCAAACATTAATTAAGTATTGTTACTTTCCATTACTCACAATAGGTAATAATAATACTATCATTTTCACTCGTGTTCTGTAAACATATGTTTTGAATAAATTGCTCGGGCCTGTTTTTATACAATTTTTATAGATCAAATCCCTGTCTGCTTCTAAACAAATACTGTGAATAATCAAGAAAAGTTTGATGTATGGAACTTTATTACAATCCTAGCTACTGTCTTGTTTCTTACTGTCTATATACATGGTAAAGAATAATCAATTCTGTGTTTGAATTGAATTTTATCTTCGAATTCAAGTGAAATTTCAGTAATTTAGGTACGATGATGAGTGGTTTTAGAAACATAAGTCAATTTTCCTTAAAGGTGGAAACAGTATAAGTCAAAAATTACAGCGAAAAAAAAAGTTATTGGAAAATGCACTAAATGCATCTTTGGTTCAACTATCAAATAGTAATTTAAAAGTAAAAAAACCAGGGGTATCTGGAACAACAAGCAGGTAAGAAGAGTACAAACAGAACCATATTCAGGCCCACCACAAAAATGGCCTCCCCTGTAAAATTAGGTTTTTGACGTGATAACGTCTTATAAATTGGTTTACCGGGAGACACTTCAAGAAACTGCGTTACGCTCCGCTCACGGAGGGGGTGCAGCTCGGCGCTCCCTAAAGGCGGGCGCGCCCCGCCCCCCTTCCCTGGCACTCACTCCCCCCCCCACCCATGGGAAATACCTACTACCTACGGGAAATACCTACTCTGTGCAACTTGACAAAGAATTTTATTTTATCCTTCTTCCTACTATACGAATGAATATTAACATTAAAATTATTTTACCACTCAAAGTCATTGTCACGTAAAACTTTCGCCCGTATACCGACTTTACAGGCAACAACACAGGGTTTTTTTGACTTATACTAGTTTTCCCGCCCCGCCTAGATATCGCACTGCGAGTTCTCAAGGGGTGCTTATCAAAGTTTTAAAATTACGAGTAAAACACGCTTGAAGATTTTACGCGCCCCTTGGTTATGAACATTTTACTTTGTTTCTCTAAATTCCATTAGGGCTTATAGTGCTCTCTTTCGGTAATGGACGGAGTTATCCAAAAGCCAGTAGTACCAACGTGTAGATATTGGTTTTGCGGTTCCAACAGTGTAATTTCAAAAAATGAGGTACAAGGGCCGCTTTTTGTAAAACGCCCCTTGTGAACTCGCAGTGCGATATGTACAGATTTTGATGGAATTTGGTAGGCATATCAGCCTACCAAAGGGGCTTAGGGTTTATTTGTGCACCAAAAAAATTCCGCAAACAGATTCGTAATCTTAAATAGGTTCTGCAAGTGGCTATAAGGCCACGTTTTGTAAATGTTCAAAATTTGAAGAGCTGGGGTACATGTTCCTTTTTTGAATTTTACAGGAGAGCCAAAAAACGAATCCGAATCATGCGGTCACGAATTCACAAGCTAAATCGAACATGTACCCCTGTTCCATCAGATTTTCCACAAGCTAATTTTTTATTTTCTTCTCTGTTAACTTGTCTCCATTACTCTGTGGTCCGGGGGCAATGATTTTCATAGGGGACCATCTACACGCCAACTCGTACAATCTCTGAAAATTTCATCAGAATCGGACTTGAACTTCATATTTTAGCCCGCTGCAACATGTTTTGGATGATGAGAAGGCTATGTGCTAAACCCACTTGGTAGTCTACCGGAATTTGATGGTTATCAGAAACTCCCCTCATAAAGCATCTCATTTTTTGTGAAGCTTAGAATCGGACCTTAAATTTGAATGTACACAAACATGTACAAAAAATGTACAATCAGTCGGGAATCTCGTCTTTCAATGAAATGTCAAAGTTAATTTCAAAATGAGGAATTTCACCGATTTCTGTTTGCATTTTTCCTGAATAGTTAATGGTGTGGGATAGATGAAAATCGGGCTGATTTCGGAAAATAAGTCTGTTATTTTTGGGAGACAATCAAAATTTTTAATTTCAAAACTAACCGGGAAAACGGACGTGCAGCGGGAACGCTCGCTGATTGGGCTGTTCGGATCGCCGTCTCCTCCCAGTGTTGCCCATTGGGACGACGAAATCGTGTTTTCTAAGGGTTCGTTCGGTCAGGCAGTCCTGGACGGTCCAGGACTGGAGCAGTCCAGGACTCGTGACGTCACAGAGTCGCCCTGGACTGTCCGAGATTCGGTGTTGTCCGAACGCACATGGGACAGCACTGGAAGCATGGATATTTCATACGTATAAAATATCCATGCCAGAGAGATGTGAAATTTATTGCGATTTTATTTTAAGATTTATTAATTTATAGACGTATTTATTAATACTTCTTATTGATTTTACTCCTTTTTGTATAGGAAGAATAAATGCTTCTAAAATGAGGTTAGCTGCCTATTTCCAAAGTTGCCTATTTATAAAGTTTCCTATTCCCTCAAATGGAAACTGCGACTGGAGCTTCGTAAAACTACTTTAAATTGAAGTTAAGTTACGAGCTGAAGTTATGGGTTACGAATTAACGAATTTTTACACAAGTAGTACAAAATTACTTACTGTGAATTGATGAGATGATTCCACTGCTACCAATTCTTCGAAGAGGTGTCTTAAACCACCCTTTTTACCAAGTGAAGCTTTCTTTAGAGTAGGTACAGGTAGAGTCATACAAAAGGGAAGGCCATTTTCGACAAGACGCTTGTATTTAAAGAAAAATGAAAGTAAAACGCTTTCGACTTGACCGATGGGTATAATTTCAAATAGAGACAGAACAATGGTAACAAAATTACGAAAATAAATTGAACGTATATACAGATTTATGCTTCTTTACCAAAATCGTATTTCCTAAGCTACTCATACTCAATTTCAAAGTTCCGGGTCTTTAATTGTTTTATGAATAGAGGTTAATATAATTACTGTTACTTTACAATACTAGTTTTCAATTCCACTTTTCTTATTCCACATGTGCTAAGAGATATTTAGGTCGAAGCGGTCAGCAACATTCCAGAACGACGCAGTTTGGTGCCCACAGTAGGTAGGTAGGCCACAAAAATATCAGAACTCCGATGTTGGGCACTCAGCTTTCCATATGGACCTATATGTGGACAATATTACGAAATAATGAAGAACAGAATGAATATTTTTATAGTTTGATGTAAGTATGTATCGACAGTAGGAAAACTGAAAGATGACAAACCTGTTTGAGCAGAAAAATCGAGGGAGTGTTTGTACCAGCTACTCTACGAAGTGTTGATCATCAAATTCCAACACAACTTGTTGAATGTAGCTTTGGTTCTTCAGCCTCAATCTCCGATAAATCAATTCGATAATGAAAATGTCTTGGACATCATCGTCCGAAAAAATAAACCACACTCATCACGTCACTTTCGCAATCAGAAGAATCAGCCGACATCATAATTGGATTATCAAAAAACTTCTGAATTCTCGAAAGATTGTTGTCATTTAAACCCGAGAGGTGAGGAGCGGGAGAAAAAAGTGCAATGCGCATGCGCCGGACTCTTTACTCTCGCTGAAATCTGGAGTAAGTTCGGACGACCCTGGACTACCCTGGACTGCCTCTCCGAACGGCAAATCTCTCGTCCAGGACTACACTGGTCCTCTCCGAACGGCCAAAAGTGGGCGTGGTCAGCCCTGGACTGCCCGGGACTGCCTCACCGAACAAACCCTAAGAGAAAAGTTATCAAACAAAAACAGAGGAAACCTAATTTTCCCCATCTCGCTTTTTCTATTTTTTTCTTCAGTTTTTCGATTTCGAACTTTACTGTTTCATGAAATTTTGCATCTGGGGACTATAGATTTCTCGATCTCAGCGCTTCAAGCGGCCATAAATGAACTATTCCAGGATGACGTCATTTTCCCGGTTTTTTTAAACATTCGTATTTTCTACACTGTTTTGTTTATTCGTAAATTAGGAAGTTCGGGCTGAAAGTTTGCTTTAGGGGGTTTTTCGAGGTGCTGAATCCGATTTTGGGGTCAAAAATAGGAAATTCCGACATGGTGAAATTCCTCATTGAGTTCAATATCATTTTTTGAAATTAAAATTTTGCTTCACAATGCACTTCATCTTGAAGAAATAAGCGTTTCACTCTGAATAGGGAGGATGGTCCCCAATGAATGAGAGGGTGGTCCCCCTTGAATTTGTTGAGGGGCGGCAGGCGTCCGAGAATATGCCGGAGGGGACGGGCGGGTGGTGATGGGCGGGGGGTGGGCGGGTGGCTTCGAAGAGTCGGGCGGGGGTGAGGATGCAGAACAATCTTCCCGATAACCACGTTTTTTGAACTATTTTCACAAAATTTCGATACTTTTAACAAAGCAAAATGAAATCTGATTGAAACGGGACCACTATGGATACTTGTAGAACACTTTTCAAAAAGAATCAGGCAGATTGGTGCCCGAATAAAAAAATGCTAGTGGTACAAACATACAGAAAAAAAAATCGTCGTCCCATGACACACTGAGCTGTATGTATATAGCTTCGCCGCGCATGAAGTCGGTCAAAAATATCGATATTTTATTCTATAATCGTGTAGAGGAAACCTCAAGCTTCAATTTGACGCAAAAAAAAAATTTTCGTAAAAAGTGACATGTACCCCTTTTCGGCCCAGCTCCTCATTTGAACAAACAGTTTGCACACTTTCTGAACCAAATAACCCACAATTCTACGGTAATCTTGAAGTGAATCCGTTTGCGGAATTAAAATATCTCGATCTGTTCTCGAAGGAGGAGTAAACGAAATTTGGCCCCGATGGTGCTGCCAACTCTTATCTCAGAATCTCTCTAAAACCTTGTGACATTCAGCCTTGGGCGTACACAAATCTCAGAGTATGTTGAGGGTTGGGTGACGTCCATAGAGGTAGAAGATAGAGAGGAAACGGCCTACACCTGCCTACGTTGGGGTTTGGTCGGGAAATGGAAGTGAAAGTCCACCCCCTCTCGGCCGGGCCGAAAATAGGAGTTACACTTGCCTTCTAATTCTGTGTTAAAAGATAGGAGAAATGTTTTTGAAATACAATAGTTCGGAACGGGAGCCTATGATCGAAAAACACTCCGAAATAAACGTGAAAGAGCATTAAATAATCTGTACAGTCATGTGCACATCATGTAGCTACGTTGGAATACGATGGCATTACAGGGGCTGGAAGTAAAAATGGATTTTGTGCTGCACATTGTTTCGTCTTGGTAAACTTATAGTACCTAGTTAGCTCCAAGTAGGTGGCGACGAATGACTGGGAGACTTAGAGAATAAACAACCAAGAAGGGGACTAAGGAAGAAAGTCCAGACCATTATTAATACATTTATGTACAACAACGAAAATAACAAACAAGGTGATTCATTCATTCAGATTGTGTAGCAATTATAATTATATATAGGTATAAATGACATTGGGAATGACAAGAAGAAACCTTTGTTGATTACTTGCTTGACCTCGAACAGGTACGAACTCGTGGCAAGTTTATGTGTCCCAAACGATCCTGACAATGCGAACGTAAAGTACGAAGACATAATAAAGATATTGGATGATCATTTCAAAGTGCCCACATCGTATTTTGCTGCTCGTAATGAGTTTTATACCGCAAAGAGGGAGCCCCAAGAATCAATACAACAATGGGCTGCCCGAGTGAGAACCCTTTGAACTCATTGTAAGTTTGGAGCAGAATTGCCCGTTCTTTACGTGATATTTTCGTAATCGGTTTGG
Organism: Apolygus lucorum; assembly: GCA_009739505.2. Lineage (NCBI taxonomy): Eukaryota > Metazoa > Arthropoda > Insecta > Hemiptera > Miridae > Apolygus > Apolygus lucorum. The sequence continues at coordinate 14,654 of WIXP02000047.1, forward strand.
GTCCAGGTCCTGTAAGAGAGTGTTCGAGGAGGATGCCTCAAAGACAACAGTTTCCTTGAGTTCTTTTCTTTATCCTTCTGTTATCTCTGAACAAAGATCAAACAACAAAATATCGACAAAGTTTGTCAATAAAGCAAGAACCAGGTGCTTGTTTATACAATGATAAAAGTGAAAAGACGAGGGCAAACAAGAACTCGAAGAGACAAACTCCTGTAAACTCAAGGGGTCCGGCAAAACCCTGCGAAGTTTGTGGTCGTAAAAATCACCTTACGTCAATTTGTAAATACAAGGAATATTTAGCTCCGGTATGTAAGGGAAAACCCAAACCATCCAGTCACTATGTAGACGAATTTGATGATAGAGACGAGTTCACTCGCAGATTCGCTATTCTGTTTGTATAATGAGGAAACGAAGGATCCAACCAATACATATTTCCAAAATCTGGTAGTTGACGGTACTAAATTCTGCTTTCAGGTTGATGCTGGATCAGCCTACAATGTTTTGTCAAAAACATTTTATGACAAACATTTTTCAAATTTCCAAATTTTGGACAATGATATCACATTGAGTGACTACATAGGACGGAAAATTGTACCTATGGGCAAAATTTCATTACCAATTCAAAATAATGGTCATGATCTTGCGCTCACGTTTTATAATATAAAAATATTTTTTTATTATATAAATTTTTATTATAAATTTTATAATGAAATATTATAAAATAAAATAAAATAAAAATAAAATAAAATATTATAAATTATTATTATTAATTTTTTATAATATAAATTTTTTCAAATTATATTATAATAAAAAAATGGAGGCCCACCGTTGGTTGGTCGACAAGGTCTTCAGCAGTTACGAGGAGAAGCAAATGAATTGCTGTTTAACGTGGAACCGAAGCGTCCAGAGATGCCTCCAGAAGTTCAGAAAATGTCATTATTCCCCAAGGTGTTTAAACCTACACTTGGTACTTTCGTGGGTCATAAGGTGACCTTAAAATTGAAGGAAGGGACCAAGCCCAAATTTTTCAAAGCTAGAACCCTACCTATAGCCCTTAAAGATAAGGTCGAAAATGAAATTTTGAGAATGGTCAAGGCTGACATACTTCAAACTGTTGACCACTCTGAATGGGCAACCCCTATTGTTCCAGTACTTAAGGGGGACAATAGTGTACGAATCTGTGGGGACTATCGGGTCACTTTGAATCCCAGTCTTTGTCAAACAGATTATTCTCTTCCACGTTTCGACCATATCAGATATGGTCTATACGTGGAAGAGAATAATCTGTTTGACAAAGACTGGGATTCAAAGTGACCCGATAGTCCCCACAGATTCGTACACTATTGTCCCCCTTAATTTAATTTATGACTATTTATGACTATTAACTTAATTTAATTGCTGGATGCTTGAGTTTAGTTGCTGGAATATTATGCTCCTGAAGCGACTTGCCCGTAACGTAGATGTCATCGAGCAGAGCTCCAACTCCTTTTATGCCGCGTAACAGTTTGTCAATCACTTTTTGAAATTCTAGAGGTGCGACAGACACTCCAAAACAGAGGCGCTGATATTTGAAAAGGCCGAGAGATGTTGATATCGTGGTAAGTGCCGATGATTCATCGTCAAGAAGAAGCTGTTGATAGGCGTCTTTTAAGTATATTTTAGAGATGACTTTTGACCGCCCAAAATTGGCACAGATTCTGTGTGTGTTGCTGTATTCCAGCAACTAAACTCAAGCATCCAGCAATTAAATGAGTAAAATCTAACAATAGAGAAGGTTGCCCATTCAGCCTTTTCTTGTGTAATTAATCGCTTACTGAAGTTCATATAATCATGGGATGGGATCATGTTATTTACTTCCCTAACGTGTTCTGTGCTGCTGGCAGGGAAAGTGAGTGGCAGATAGGATATCTAGTGCCTCTGTTGCATTAGTAGCTGTTCTCCCATCTGGGTGTCTGAGTAGTCCCAATCGTAAAGTCGTCCTGAAGAATTTTGAAGAGTCGAGCAGACTCTTCTGTATGTACAGGGTGGCCGAAAAGTCCCTTTACATTAATGATAATTTTCATAGGTATTAAATAAAACCATAGCAATTATTCGAAAGACAGATTTATTGACTAATTACTTCAACATGGTCATTGCTATTAATCTAAAACATCGGTATGCATACCTCCATTGTCTTAGCAGAGCTTAATTCGACGCCATGTTCGTTTGCTCATTCGTTTCAGAATCTCTGGAGTGACTTGTTCAAAAGCCGCCCTAATTCCTTCTCTCAGTCCTTCATTTGTAGCATATCGTTGTTTTCTTATCTCTTCCTTGATGTAACTCCACAGTGCATTATCAGGTGTAGTCAGGTCTGGGCTTCTTGGAGGCCAGGGCATTGGGGCAGGACAGTTTTGAGATCCACGTCCAATCCATCGGTCAGGGAAAAGTTCATTCAGGCGTTTGCGAACGCTCAGAGCAAAGTGCGGCGGGGCGCCATCTTGCTGGAAAATAACTGTATCAAATATCCCTCGGGCTGTCAGTTCAGGTACCAACCATTCATTTATCATTTGAAGGTAACTGTGTTGATTGATGGGGGCCGTCAAAAAAGTAGGGACCAAGCAGAAGATCAGAAATCATTCCAGCCCAAATCATGACATGAGGCGGATTATTTTCCACTTCTTCGTAAAAGTGTGGATTTTCTTTAGACCAGAAATAAACATTGCGATTACGAGAACTGCGGTAAATAGCACATTCGTCAGTGAACATCACATTTTTCTTATTCCTTACTCTCGGAAATCTTTGAAGAAACAGCCGGCAAGCTTGCATACGGTTGTCCATGTCATTGTCACTTAACTCGTTAACTGACATTGGGCGGAAGCATTTCACTTTAAAGTCCTTTCGTATGTGATCTTGCATTGTTGTTCGTGGAATGCCCAGCTCGGCAGAGCGTTTGCGAGTTGACTTCATCGGCGATCGTTCAATGGAAGCCTCCACAGCAGCGCAGGTTTCAACTCGAGTGCTTGGTCTCCCACTCCTTGATGCATCACGAACGGATCCTGTTACTAAAACTTTCTTTTCCCAAGATAAAAGAGTTTGTCGGGACAGCGATTGTTTATCAAATCTCACGAAAAAGTCATTCATAATGTAATCCATCGTTTTCCCGGTATTTGCACGTTCGTGTACCCAAACGCTCCTCAACAGTAAAATCACTTGTATCCACGATGATGTCTTGGCGAACACTGGCTTGGAACTGGGGACCTTGAACCCAGCGAACGTTGCAGCAATTAGTCAATAAATCTGTCTTTTGAATAATTGCTATGGTTTTATTAAATAAATTAAATGTTATAAGGTATTAAATTTAATACCTATGAAAATTATCATTAATGTAAAGGGACTTTTCGGCCACCCTGTAGATTCTATTTTAGTGCAGAACTCTCTCCAGCTATTTCTCTTGCTTAAGCTGAGGAGGGCCCTATACTGAGTTCTACTATGCTTAAATGCATCGCGATCAGCTATCAGTCTACTTCGTCTTGCCTTTCTTTGAAGTCTACGGCAGTTTGTTTTAGCACTCTTCAACGAGGGTGTCCACCAAGGCTTGCTCCTCTCCTTTACGATCCTTGGCGGACAAGCCAGGTTAAATGCATCATTAACACAATCTACGAATGATTTTGTTGAATTATTAAGCGAGTTCCTGTCCTCAATTGACCACTCTACAGCAGACAGGAGTTCCTCAGACGGTTTTCAAATTGTTCCCAGTCTGTTCTTCTGGGATTCTGTACCCTTATTCTAGGAGGAGTAGGCAATCTTATGGTAAATGTAATAAGTCATCTGACATTATTGCCTCCGGATTCACCTTTCATTGATTAATGTATTGTGTTATGCCCTGAGAGGCAAGAGTAATGTCAATAATTGAGGATCCCCTATTGGTGAAGAATGTTGGGGTGTTTCCTACGTTTATAACATTCAGATTATTAGACAAAATGAAATGTTGAAATGCCTCACCTGGGCCATCAGTTGTTGAGTGAGCGTTTGTATCAGCTCCGATGATGATTTGCTGCTGATTTGTTTGGCTCCATGCAGTGAGATCCTCCAGCGTGTTGGGTATTGTGGCGGTGTTGTCTCCTGCGCGGTATATCGAGGTTGGGACGATTTGTTGGGTCGTCCCTTCTCTCTTCTTTATTGAGAGAATCACAGATGTCTTTATTGTTGCTCCAAGTTATGGGGATCGCTCCCCATTTCCTATGGACAAGAATACATGTTCTGTGGTAGTAGTAGTTCTGTAGTAATTTTGTAGATTCAGGCCTCTTATTTTATATTTGTTAACATGTGGTTCTTGAATTAGGACCGCATCGAGTTTATTTGTAACAGTATACTGTGCAATATCATCCATAGCTGATATCGCATGTTGCAAATTAGTAATACTAATATTCATGACAGAAGACATGTTTAAAGCGTGTAACTGGTCAATAGGTTTGAAGATTATTCTTCTGACCTTGGATATTAATTATGAATATTTACATATTTATATTATACTGCTTTAACACGTTAACGTGTAAACAAGCAGTTTATTCTCCTCCTCGTCTTCCTCCAACGTCATGTTCCCGACCGTCAACAGCGTCTGACTGAGGCCAGATGATGCCGGCGACACCGGGGACACCAGAATAGTCTCCGAGGAGGTTAAGTCTAGGGGGGGGGAGTCCATGATCTCCACCTGGGACCCCACTAGACTATTTCCTAGACCCATCTGTTTTTTGTCAGGTGGGGTTAGGTTTGTTTTTGTGCCCTCCTCACCTCTCCTCTTGGGAGTGGACGTAATCAGGCTGGCCTCCAAGGGAGTGGGCCACCCCTGCAAGGGCGCCCCCAGCCCCCCCAAAGGCTGCCCCCCCCCCCGGGGGCGGTGGGGGAGCCGGGTCGGAGGGGGTCTGATTCCCCTCCCCCCCAACAACCCCCCCCCACCCAAGCCGGCAGGATTATCCCTTGTAACCCTAAATTCTGCTACTCTAGAGCCAATTCCTAGCTTGTTATTACCCTCGACCAGCAAGCCATCTTTGTCAGGGACGTCTATTTTGAGGAAGACATCAGGCTTGCTGTTGAAGATCCTAACACACCATTTGTTAAAATCAAAGCCCCTCCCACTATTCTGGGCTTTCATGATCTCCAGTATGACATCCCTTCCCACGAGGATTTTGGGGATGAAGGCAGAGATTTGGCACGGCCGAGGAAGGTCCTGGAAGCGTAGGACTTTGACCCCGCTACCAGTCCACTTCCCCGCCATGTGCTTCGTCAGGATATTGACTTCTCCACTGTGTGGATATTGACGAGAAAGACTATCCTGCGTCACCAATTAATCTTGAAGGGGTCGGACCAAGGGTTGATCTCCAGGATCTCGTTCTGAGTCTGACACCCCTCCAGGACCATGAATTTCTCAATCACGTCGGCCCTTTCCTGTGAGATTGGGCTGCCGTGATCCGTTTGTATAACCACCTTAAGGTTAGTTGGGGTGGTTTTTCTTGTCCTCTTCTCGGTGGGGCCGTCACTGTCCAAGTCAGTGTCATTACCCCCCCCCCCCCCCCGTGGGCGGGAGAGCTCACATCGGAGCTCCCACCAAGAGTCCCCAGACGAGCATTCACTGATGAGGCGCTCTTCCTCTTAAGAGCGAGCCTCATCCGTCTTTTTTTCTCTGCCGAGCCAGGTTATTTTTGTTCCTATTTCCTGTGGAAGATGTGTTAGGAACAGGTTGGAATAGGAATCCCAGGTTCAGCCCCCCCCCCCCCTCGCTGTCTCCTTGCGCTCCTGGAGGAGCAAAGGATGGCACGGAGACAAGGTCGGAACCTCCCCTAGGTGTACCTATTTGAACAGCATGGTGGCGTTCATCCCCCACCCGCTTGCGCACCGTCTGGTGCGAAGCAAAGAGAGGAAGCCGGGGGGGGGGGGGGGCAGCCAATCCAGCTGTATTTTTTTGAAGGGTAGCTACATCCTGATTTTTGGAAGTAGGGGGGACTACCTCACCAAGCACACCCGACCCAGCTTGCGCACTCGAAGGTGCAAAGCTGAGCTCAGGTGCGGCAGGATCCAGTCCCTCCTTGCCACCAACATTCACCCCAGAGGGGTTACTCCCCCCCCCCCCTGTGGGCCGGCACTACGCCTACGCTCGGGCATAGAGCCCCAGCGCGGCAAAACTCCGCCCCCACTGGCGACAAGAGGGCCGGGAGTATAAGGAAAGGAGGTGAATAGAGACGAGTGGGGGGGGGGGGGGGAGCAAATGTGGATAAATAAAAAAAGAAAAAAGGGTCAAATTAAGGGAAGGAATTGGATAGGTATGAGTTAAACAAAAACCATGAAGTGGTAAATTAATAACTAAAGTTACAAGGAGTTAAATGTTAAATACAAATAAAAACTTAATCACAAAAGTAAAATTAAGTAGGTAATAAACGAAATTAATCGATAAAAAACTAAATAAAGTAAATAAAAGGTACGAACTTTTGGAAGGAGAAGAGTGTCGAGAGTCTCGAAGAGCAGGAAGTATGGCGTCCGTGCTGGTCGAGAGCTGCTGGTGGAATCCCATAACTTGGTAGAAATACTGAAAATGAAAAAACCCACCAATGATTACCCTTGCCGTGGTTCCGAGGTCTTTTTCCGAAGGAATTAAACTCGAATATGTCCAAACATCACTTTAAACGTCCAAAGGTTGCTCTTAATACTTTAATCTTACCTAGGTAAATATTGGGATGGTTATATGCCTGTCAATATTGAATTGAGTTCCAGTCATTATTTTTTGGTATTTTTTACTCTGCTTCCATCCATCACAATAACTTCAACAACATTTCAGAATGTTGCGATAACCTCAGGTATGCCATCCCATTGGTTTTGTAAACCTGGGATGACTAATGGTATTGTTATTAAGGATTTGGTGCAGAAGGGTCGCGCTGTCCCGTAAAGGGGCCCATTCACGTGTACGCCTGGAGTCGCCGCCGCGGGCCTAGCCGCCGTCAAAGGGGACAACTACCCGTGAATGGTTAACAAAATCTTGAGGTCTGGTGGGCGTCCGCCGCTCGGCAGGTAATCGAACATGCTCGAAAATTGTGGCCAGTTAATCCTCGGCTGCCCTGTGAATGGTTGAAGTGAGGCCGACGCCCGGTCGCACTCCCACCAGTACAGCATGTAGCCCTACCGTTTTCCTCACTTCTAGTCATCTGAGCAAGCGGTGGTTGGTAGTAGGCCCGCCAATCGGCGGAGTCAGGAGGTTTTGGCAGCCAGGTGAATGGACTACTGCGGTGGCTTCGGGGAGTACCTGTAGGGACGCAGCGGCGACTCCAGGAATACACGTGAATGGGGCCCTTAAGAAACACGTTGAGGGAGAATCAGACCGTACCTCCTATTTGAAACTTCCCCTTCCACCAGCCGACCAGAGTTGGACAAAGCCGTTTCCTCTCTACCTTCTACCTCTATGGTGACGTCAGAGCCAAACAAACAGGGGCTTCAGGTGCGCGCTCATTCCGCTAGGTCAATGGTGATTCAACTGCAACCGACGGTTTCGTTGTTGTTGGGTTGGAGGCCTTCAGTGTTCCGAATGGTTGGTGAGATGGAGGGGGCATCGTCCAGTGTGAGGTCAACAGGAAGGAGCCTGTGGCCAGCTCTTACTAGTCTGCCAGCTCTCACTATCAACCATTTTGACTATCAAATTCTATTCTATTCTGTTGATGTGCAACAATGTTTCAATCGCTGAGTTTGCTGGTGTAGAAACTCAGCAGGAAGGGCGTGAGCATAATCCTGTGGGAGTGAGAATCAACTTGACATCAAGTTTTTGTGAAATAATTGACGAAAGTACTCAGTTCAGTCTAGCTTATAGGTATCTATTTATGAATTTATTAATGTGAGCTTTCTTGTGATAAAAGTAATTATGCTGTGATATTAGGTTAGGGTATGTTTTAAATATAAGTAGGTACAGGGTATAATTATAGTTTTTATTTTATTTTCTGTTGTTAATTGTTAAATATTTTATATTTCTCGAAATTTTTAGTCATCACTAGTTACCACTCTTTTTAGTTGTTGATTACTTTAGGTTCGTGGGCGTTGGCTGCGATTTCAAGGTCGGTGTGTCTTGGCCAGTCTTGTTGGTTTTCCGCATGTGTCATTGGACATTGGAATCTTGGCTGTTGCTCAGTATGGGTATACTGTCCAGGAGCTGCCATGGTGGGTGGGTCCGGGCCCTGCTCGGTATCTCCCAGCTGGGCTCCGCTACCTTGGAGATTTCTTTTCTTCTTCTTTTTTTTACCCGCGTCCTGTCCTTTTGTTACTTGTCCCATTTGTTATGATTTGTTCCTAATCAAGGTATCTATAATTGTCAGTTCATATTGTGAATGCACATTGTGTGAAATTACAAATAAAACATTTTTTAGTTCATTCATTCAACCCAACTGTTTGTTGTAGGCCATCACTAACTATGACGTCCTTTGATGTTACAGGCACTCATCAGGTCCAAACTAGATGCAGTTGACTGAGACATTTTTTCGGAGGGGTGCCTGCTTCAGTTCCCCCTGCGTCTTTCCCAATCCCTGGAAGACCATTGATACTCTACTGCAGATTCATCTCTGAGGGGATCGCCTGCTGCCTGACTCGTCGAGGATGTTGCGGTCAACCCAGTTAACAAGCATTGGACTCTGAAAGGTTGTAATGTAAACCTCCAAAACCTGTAACTGGAGAAGTCATTTCTTGCTTACTGACCATGCCTCCTAAACAAACAATGTCGGTCAAGGTTGGCGTGAAAAAAGGAACATTATTCTTGAATGAATCGGCAGTGGCAACTGTATATGACACTAGAGGCTCTGCATGGTTTAAAAGCAATGATGTTGGTGCAGCACTAGGATACACTAATGCTAGCAGTTCAGTAACACAAAAGATACCTCCTGAAGATAAAAGTGCGTTCCAAGACATTTCTATCCATGCAAACTCAGTTAAGGGTGATTTACATGCCAGGAATGTCTTCATCAACCAGAGAGGTTTGATCAGATATCTACGCGAACGTGATTCATCTTGTGATATCATCAAGATTCAAAACATGAGCCAATCTTTGAATCCCTCGTGCAGTGTTGACGCTCAGGTACCAGCAAACACTGCTGTTGTTCGTGAACGAGTTCCAGTTGGCAGGAGTTTCCATAATGCAATCGTTATAGATGTTAAGGGGAGTTCATTGATGTTGAATGGAACTGCTGTAGACACAGTCTATGACTATAAAAGCCACGCCTGGTTCAAATGTAACGATGTTGCTGCAGCTCTCGGCTTTGCTAATGCTAGCAGCTCAGTCTCACAGCATATTCACTCCAATGACAAGCTCTCGTTTAGTAGTATTTCCCTCCACAATGACTCACCTGAAGTAAGTGCACATTCTCGTAGTATATTCATCAATCAGAGTGGATTGGTATCATTTCTATTGAATCTTAGTCCCTCTTGCTCTGTTCATAAGATTCTAAACATTGGCATGTCCCTGAATAATAATAAACCAAATCCCACTCCAAAAACTCGTAATAATTCTGAATCATCTCAGTTTCCCACTGCCAAAAGCAACGGACAAACGGGAAATCATACAGGATGCAGACTTTTAATCAATAACCATCCTATCACTATTGTTGTTGATGTCAATGAACAAGGTTGGTTCAAAGTGAACGATGTAGCTGATGCCCTTGGTTACGCTAATTCAAGTCATTTGGTTTCACGACATGTTTCCGAAGCGGATAGAAATCCTTTCAAAAATATTGACACTCATCCGAATTCACCAACCATAAATGCTCATCCTCTCAATGTTTTTATCAATCAGAAAGGTTTAATAAACATTGCCCCAGCAGCCAATATAAGCACGGAGCTTCCTCAAAATGGCACGACGAATATGAGTGCTTGTGAGAAAATAGTGCTAAAAGCTATTTACAGCTATTGTAAAGAATTCAATCGACACTCTGTAACACCTTTGCCAATTTCTAAGACTGTTTCTCCACCCAAAAATTCTGAATTGAAGGCATCAACTAGCATTCTTACGCCAACTCAGCCTCATCATTCAGCAAGTTTATCGAGAAATCTATCGTATGCAGCCAATGCTCATCCCTATGTATCCAGTAACTACTGGTCGGTGGGTTATATTTTCATCGTAGTAGATACTGATGTAGCGGATAACCCTCTCAAAGTGATTCAAAGCTCAGAACCTAGAAGTTCAAACAAAAATATCCTCTGGCAACAACAGGTTCATTCAGCTCCAAACTATTGAAGCTTATTGAATATTTTCTCTCCAACTGGATATCAGATGATCAAGTGTACATTATGCCCTCGAAGAAACTACTTACCGCTGTTTCTACTATTTGTAGTAATTTCGAGAAAACCCTTCACGCGGTATATGAATTGACCTCAAAAATGAAGCATCCCTCCACACATAGTTCTACTCATCTCCAGCCAATCCCTGAAGACCAAATCAAATCATTAGCGCAATCACCCAAGTACTCTGGAGAATGGATTTATATAGCATCATCCATACCTTACGCTGACGTGAATGCTTTCAAAGTTGGATCAACTGGTCGATTGGCCAAGAGGCTCGCTCCATACCAAACTGGAAGGCTCAAAGGAGATGAATATTATTATTTTGCTGTCTTTCCAGTTCATAACTGTAAAAGCGTCGATAATAATTTTATTCAATTTTTTCTTCGTCCATGGAGCCAAATAAACCACAAAGGGCAACCAACTGAAATGTACTGTGATCTAGACTTCAAAACACTGAAGACCCTTGTTTCCGAAATAATAAACTTTCATGAAAATTCTCTGGCGTATTCATGAACATTCAACACTGGGAGGTAGTTAATTACGTTGGTAATTACATTCAAGTACCAACTCATCTTTACCGTATTCTCCAGTACTTCTGTTGAATGTTTCTATTTAGGTAGACTTCAAAACTGTGGTGTGTTCAGAAATCAGGGAAGGATTCAATGGTAACAACATGCTAATGTTCCTGGTCATTTCCACTACTTTGGGAACTATTTCGGATCGTCAGCGTTGGATCGCTCTTCTTCCTTTCCCCTACGTCAGCAATGCTACGAGGTTTCATCCTTGGTTGCGTTTCAACTGGGGGCAAAGTGGCCGAAACACAATCTAACTGGGGGAGCGTACCTGTATTTATTAGAGCTTTCATTTACGTGGTAAAATTGGTCCATTATAATCCAAATGGATTGGTGGTCCCAAGGTTCAAAGTTGGAAGGGGTTTTGTCCATGTACGAGGTGGGAACGAGCAGTCGTCTTCAATGTAGTTCATTAATATGCAACGACTGAAGTCATTTCCCTCTAAAGGACGTCATTAGGGTGGTGAAGGCGTTGTACACGTCTGCTGAAGATTGTACACGTCTGCTGAAGAAAGGAAGAGTAGCGCAAAAACTTTTATTGGCCCACTGGCCAATTTCATCCTTTTTTCTGTTGTGCCAGAGCAAACACTTATCCCTCTGAATACGTCGGAACCACACATGCGCTATGTGGAATAAGCGCCCAACAATGATACACGTAGGAAAACTTCTCCGACAGCTTTGTGGGCTCCTCTCTCAAAATCCAGGTGGACTCGCTGTAGCTGCAGGTCTCAGGATGTCAGCGTCAAACATAAATGTCGCACATTGAGCCAAAATTGTATGTATACCTCAATGGTTTTTGAATGTAGGAATCCATGGACAACTTGGACGTTGAAGCCGTTAATGTTGACATGGACGGTATAAATTTGAAGAAAAAAAGTTGGGGGCGTACGAAAAAGTACCTTCCGCTAGAATGTGCTCAGCTTTGGCAAGTAAATTTCACCTTTGCCCAGTTAGATTGTGTTTATCTCGTCTGCCTTCCTCCAGTTCTGCTGCATTTCCTAAAGCGCCCCATACACTATAAGATTTCCCTGCAGGCCGTCGCCTCAACAGGCGAACGTCCGGCCAAAATCGTTGAGCAACATACAGTATCAGTCAACCTCCTGCAGGCGGACATACAGATGAAGTGCTCACTTGCTCACACACTGTACGTCAAATGCCTCAGGCGGACTGCCGGACGCAAATAGTGGACTGCAAGCAGCCGTACACATAAACTGCTGGTGGTTGGCTGGCCGGCCGGCCGACTGATAATGTGTGGCGGGGAGCCCCCTTGAGATCATGGACTGACAGTCCCATGCCTGTCGCCGATCTCACGTCCAATCCTCGCCTGCCCTATGGCCACAACCTTCAGTTTTCACAGACTGCAGGCCTTGGCCTTCAGATTTAACTGATAATAGAGAGTTTTTGCTGCCAAAATTTGACGGGTCCTGTTAAGAGGAGACTAGCGTGAGCAACCGAGGATGCTACCCAGTTGAAGGAGGAGGCTCTTTAACTATGGACAGGGAGGGGAGGGAGGCGCTCGTGCTGGGGGCCTCTAGAAACTGGTGACTGTCTGGGGAACCCTTTCATCGTCGCCCGCTGTTGGCGGGAGGCAAATTCATCATCACCCACAAACTCCGAGTGAAGAGGTTCCACGGGCCCCAATAGTGGCATGCAAAAACTCTCTATCGTGTGGGTAACCACGATCACAGCCTCACGACACCCTGCAGGCAAATCGTATAGTGTATGGGCGCCTTTAGACCTCTCGCTACTGGATTCCCCCAGTTAGATTGCGGCCCCATCCTTGGACCTCGTTTTTCCGAGGTATGTCAATGATGTTCCTTACTTCCTAAAAATCTACTACCTCCCACCAATATGTCGATTTCACCCTGCAGTATATCCAACGTGACCATCAACTATCCACTGAAATTTTCCTATCAAGTCAACTCTCTGTCAATCAATCTTTGTAAAACCCACGTTTATTAACAGTATAAGTGTTATAAAATATTTTGCTTTCCATGAATTATGTTGCTTAGAGTCTGAAGGACCTCTATACTAGATTGATCGTGCCTTGAAGCAGGTGTAGGCTTTTATTTAGCATTTTTAATGACTTAGTTTCGATTAAGCTCAAAGGTAAGGAATGACACATCGCCTATTTTTATATAAACTTGATGAAAGTGTTAAATGAATGGGATTAGTTATAAGAATACAATTATTATCTACGTACCGTAATGGAGAATCCATCGTAACCCGCAAGTCGAGTACAGGAGGCGAGCGCTTTCGATGTAAGAACATCATCTTCAGGCCATCGAGCGAGTACTAAAGTTTGTCAGTCAGTCGTTCTATTTATACAGACTATATAGTGTGGGTGAAAGGATCAGAAAGGAAAGGGGGCCACCTGGTAACGAGACCACGTGGTGAAAGGTTGTTTGTCTGTCATGTCAAGTGAAAGGGAGCGATAAAACTAATCCTATTAGCTAAATGTACATTCACCACATGGTGACCACGTGGTCTTTTATTCTAAACTATGAATATATCATAAACTAGCTTATATAACTAACTTATTGCTAAAATTATTAACTTATATCTATCTCTTTTTCTGACTTAAATAATTTTTTATTTTTTATTTTTATTTTGGTTAGTTGATTATTTCCACTAACTTCCAGATAACCAAACGACCTAGGATATCATAATTTCAAACAATAAATAAAAAAATAATCAACTCAAATCAAAAAAATTAAAAAAAAATTATTTAAGTTAGAAATAGAGATAGATATAAGTTAATAATTTTAGCAATAAGTTAGTTATATAAGCTAGTTTATGATATATTCATAGTTTAGAATAAAAGACCACGTGGTCACCATGTGGTGAATGTACAATTAGCTAATAGGATTAGTTTTATCTCTCCCTTTCACTTGACATGACAGACAAACAACCTTTCACCACGTGGTCTCCACGAAGGATTCTCCGGTACGTAGATAATAATTGATTGAAGTGATTTTGAAGTCGTGGGATCATGTAATGAGTGTTTTTTTTTTTTTAGAGTGTTATTAAAAAAGAGCACGTTTATTCTATAAACCAATGTAGTGCGCTTCATGTTTATTATGAAACAGTAATCATACCCACCAAAAGCTGAGGTAGGTAGGTCCTGGAAAAACGGGACCTGAAGTGTATGAGTAGTCGTCCCAAAAAATACTGTAACGTTTTCAGGATCCCAATAGGACACCCGTCTTTAAGACGCTATCTTGGAGAAATTAACAGTATAAGTATTGTAAAATATTTCTTTTTTCATTAATTATGTTGCTTAGAGTCTGAAGGACCCCTATACTAGATTTATTGTGCCTTGTAGCAGGTGTAGGCTTTTATTTAGCATTTTTAATCACTTGGTGTCGATTAAGCTCAAAGGTAATAAGTAACTCATCGCATATTTTTATGTACACTTGATGAAAGTTATTTGAAAGCGTGGGATCATGTAATGACTGATTTTTTTTTCAGAAAAGTGATGTATTTTTATTCTAGTTAAAATAATAACGCACTGAAGTACGAGTGTTATTAAAAATTTCATTCCATAAACCAATGAAATGCGTTACAAGTTTATTATGAAATTGTGATCATACCCACCTTTGAGACGCTATTTTGGTAATGTTCAGAAAGTGCAGAAATTAACTGTATAAGTATTATGAAATATTTCGTTATTGAGTCTGAAGGACCCCTATACTAGATTTATTGTACCTCTTGCAGGTGTAGGCTTTTACTTAGCATTTATTATGTTTCGATTAAGCTCAAAGGCATTGAGTAACACATCGCCTGTTTTTACATAAACTTGATGAACGAGAAATCGTGGGATCATGTAATGACTGGTTTTTTCTCTTCAGAAAAGTGATATTTTTTATTCTAGTTCAAAAAATAACGTATTGAAGTGTTATAAACCAATGTCGTGAGTTGAATGTTTATCAGGTACTTGTTTGTTATTATACCCACCAAAGTGAAGCAGACCTGATGTATCTAATTGTATATAATGTCACGGTCACGTATTGTTTTTGTACCAACCATAAAATCATCTAATTTGACATTTCTCATCGAATTATGCCAAAGAATACCATAAAATGTTAGGTAAATACTTACTATACAATGTTGATGCGTGCCAATTCAATTTTATATGATGATTATAATATTGTTTAGTATTGTTTAGTTCGTAGTCTTGTTGTCATCCATGTCAAGAAGGTCCAAAATATTATATTCTTGTATCTAATTCGGATGTGTCGTCAATTGCTACCTTCCTTATTTTCCGAATTTTTGAAAATAATCGTGTAATGGACCACAAAATGTTCAAGTTTTCAATTATAATTTCTATAATAATGACTCGAGCAATGGCTTGGAAGTTCGAAAAGGGCAATTGGGTAATTTTCCTTATCAAAAACCCATTTATGCCCAAAACTTTTTTTTCTTGACATTTTGAAAATAAATTTCAACTCCAAATGGTCTTTAGGACAAGAAAAAAATTATTTTTAAATCTCGTGGTCGAATTAAAATTTGCAAGGATTGCCACACAGCAACTCTGGGCACCGCAAACACTTTTTTTTCGCCATTTTTAAAAAATAGAAATTCACGAGTTCATGAGTCGGTACTAATCTAATACTTTTTCATGTACCCCTGTTTCTCTGGGTATATTCATGATATCTTCATACTTTTTTTAAAATTCTTTATCTACTCTTCATAGTATAACCACTGAGCGAGTTTCAACTCTGTTGCGAAAATATTATTTTATCCAGAGACAGTATAGCAAAACAGTTTTTTTTTCATATTTTTATGATTATGATTTTTTAATTCTAGCCATGATTCCGTGGGGAGTTTTTCGTCCAATCTTGTTCAGTGACTGTAATAAACACCTCTCGACAACATTAAAAAAAAAATCAAGTTGCCAGCTCTACTGGTTGCTGAGAAACAGGTACCTAAGTGAGGTATCAGACAATAAACTTGCGCAGTGAGATTTTTATAATTAACTTCATTTTGTGCGCCGATAGGTTTTTCATGCGCAGACTTTCCCTTCAGGAATAATCATCATTAGTCCTTCCGACTCGACCACATTTGGTGGAATCAGTTTACATTTTTGGCCCTTAAGGCGGTTTTCCCGACAACAACCACGACGTAACTTCGAGAGCGCTCCATACCACCTACAGGTAAATTTATATAACTTATTTTCTTGTAGTATACCTTGTGTCAGTGTAGATTCTCAACCTACATATAATTGGTTAGGCTCAAACCCTTGGGGAGTAAATCTCTTTGAACTAGATAATTTTGTTTGAAATAATTTATAGGAGTAACAACGACTTACAAAATTGGTGGGGAACGGTGGAAGTTTACTGTTTTCCCGTCCCCCACGTCGGTTAGATCAAGGGCATAACCCGACCTGATTAGTCACACTCCCCACGCTTACATTAGGATTGAACCCCCCCCCCCCCCTGGACTACCATTCTGTAGGGTTTCTGTCCCTCGAAAGAATGACAGTAAAAGTCGCAGCTTTGATTGAATGAAACCTCGTTTTTTTCCTATTAATCAGTCCGATGAATCCTAGTAAGTGCTTGAGAGGAGAGAAGGAGAAGGACAAATTGAAATGGGTTGTAGAGGGAGAGACTGAATAAAAAAACTGAACTGATTCCGAGAGGTATCATTCATCTGAGCGGTCTTCCCTACGAGTCATTTCTCAGCCTTTCTTTCCTTGGTGAGTAGGTACATCGAGATAACTACTACAAGAGCTGAAAATACATCAAGTATAGACGATAAGTAGGTAAACTAACATAATATGCCTATTAAATAAAATCTATTTAAAACAGGCCGAGTGTTCCCCGAGCAGCAGCCCTCATAAATATATATAAGAAGGTGATATTTATTTAGGAGGGCTGTTGCTTGGGGGAAAATTTATTGAGGGGCCTTGGGCTGTAGGCCACTTTTAAATAGTTTTCATTTTTACAGAGTTGAAGGCATTTTCCGTTTTCTCGGTTTTCTAAACTGAGCTTCACCATCACAGCAATGTAGGTACCTATCTCCAATGTTCCCTATTTTGCTTCCGAGTCTACCAAGGTAGTGGAAGCTTTGTTTTCACCTTTCAAGGTTGAAGAAAAAGTTCTTCTAAATCGAAATTTCCTATCACGTTTCAGACCTTCCTGAACAGCCATGACTTCTACAATTCTCATCCAACTTCGATGACATTTTCAGAGATTGTGCGGATTGGCGTGTTGATGGTCCCCTATGAAAAGCATTGCCCCCATACTGATAGTAGCCGCTGCAGATGCGCAAACGTGTCTTTCCTGGAGGAATTAGATCGTGTGGCTGCAGGAATTAGATCGAGAAGTCCACTCAGCTGTGCGCTCTTGGCTTAGGTTCCCACCTGGTGTCCCAAGTGCCTATATCCATGCACCAGTCAAATCCGGTGGGCTTGGCATTGTGTCTCTCTCCGCATGTATCCCTTCTCTGTGCCGCCAGCGCCTGCTAGCCCTTCAGGGGTCGAGCTTGGAGGTCGCCCGTGCTGCTTCTGGTCGTGATCTTGTCAGGCAGCAGTTAGCATGGTGCGACCGAGCAACACCATCTGCTCCAAAACCCAGTTTGTCTGCTGAGTTTGATGCTGCGCTGCATGAGTCAGTAGATGGTAAAGAACTCTGACAGTGCTCTGAAAGCCTCATCTCTTCCCAATGGGTAGTTGGGCTTCAGAAGGCATTGGGGCCCACGACTTCTGGAACTTCCATGCCATCCACGTGACAACACTGCCAACAGCGGTACGGTGTTCAAGGGGTAGTCGTGGGACGACAGATACCCTTTGCCATGCCTGTCGGTGTGGAAATGAACGAATAAAACCACTCGCGATGAGATTGTGGAAAACCATTTTAATAAAAACGGAGTTGAGTAGAAATAATGAGTTACAAGTTAAATCAATTTCGACGGTTAGGTCATCATCAGGCCAGGTCGGCTCCATGTCCATGCAGCCTTTGACAACTTGGACATCCAGGATAATGCAAGACCTGTCGGGCTTGATGGCAATTGTGGGGACACGCAAGTTGACCTTTAATTTCAACTTCAGCTTATTTTTATTATTTTCAGTTATTAATTGAACATCCGACGTTATTGTTTGTTAACAACGGATGAAATAAAAAAATCACTTCTTCCCAAGCTTGCGTCGAGTCGAATTCTTTTTCAAACTAATTTCGAATCAACTGATCATTTACAACTCTCTTTAGGCCGTATTCTAAATTATTTAAGGAGTCAGATTAGCCTAAAGCTTGGTGACCCCGACGTTGACTGGAACAATGGAAGACCCGCCAAATGAGGATCGGGACCAGCGTACCACGTACGAAGTAAGCGTAAAACTACCTGCGTTTTGGCCACAAAAGCCCAAAATTTGGTTTTCTCAAGTAGAGGCTCAATTCAAATTGAAAAGGATAACGTCCGAAGCAACGAGGTTTGATTATTTATTGGCACAACTTGACAATGCATATGTCGAAAATATTTATGATCTAGTTGATGCAAATGTAAATGATAAATACACGCAAGCCAAAAATAGACTAATCGCCATATACAGTGAAAGTGAGGAAGCTCAAATAAAGAAGCTAACTAACGGTTTAGAACTTGGGGGCTTAAAACCTAGTCAATTGTTACGGAAAATGAGAGCGTTAGCTGGGACTAATGATTTTTCTGATAAAGTCATGAAAACTCTTTGGCTAGAGAAACTCCCTGAACAAGTTAGGAGCATTCTAGTTATAGCGGATGATGGAAACATGGAAAAACTGTCTCAGTTAGCTGACAAAATTTGTGAAGTCAGAATGATAGACAACGTAGATGTAAGTACTTCACAAACAAATCACCACGACTCAAGTAGTTTGGATGCTATTTCTCGTGTGTTGGAAGACGTTCAGACACAACTTCACGAACTTAGAACAAAAATCAACAGCAGAAGTTCATCTCGTAGTAGCAGTCGCAGTAACAGTCGAAGTAGAAGTAGAACGAGACATTTCAATCCTAAGGGTAAATTTTGTTACTATCACTTCAAATATGGTTCTAGGTGTCAACCAACTAAGTGTATCCAACCATGTCAGTGGAAAATGGGAAACGACCGACGACAGCAACAGTAGCTCCGCTGCCTGCTGTCGAGGAATGCTCACAAGGAGGAAGTTATCGACTTTTTGTTAAAGATAAGAGATCCGGCATACGTTTTTTGATAGATAGTGGCGCTGACGTTTCGGTCCTACCTAACAAAACAAATGTTAAAGGTGATTCAGCAGGTGATTCATACAAACTTTATGCTGCAAATGGAAGTGTTATTCCGACATATGGCATGAAATTAATGGACCTTGATTTAGGTTTAAAACGGAAGTTCGAGTGGCCATTCATCATAGCCA
The DNA here is from genome assembly GCA_009739505.2 of Apolygus lucorum. Classification (NCBI taxonomy): domain Eukaryota; kingdom Metazoa; phylum Arthropoda; class Insecta; order Hemiptera; family Miridae; genus Apolygus; species Apolygus lucorum. The sequence goes on from WIXP02000047.1 coordinate 33,873, forward strand.
AAACTACCAAAGGCATCATAGGCGCAGATTTTCTGCACAATTTTGACCTATTGATAGACCTTAAGAAAAAACAACTGATAGACAACAAAACCAAATTGTGCATTTCAGCAAACATAACCGAACTCACAGCAGCTGATAGCCTGAGTACCATACAAGTTACCTCGCAGTTTACTGAACTACTGAAGAAATTCCCGGATATGACCAAACCAACTCTTGTACCTACAGACATTCGCCATGAAGTAAGACACTACATTTCAACCACATCTGGACCACCCGTCTTCGGTAAGGCCCGTAGACTTGATCCAGATAGATTAAAACAAGCTAAGCAAGAATTTCAATTTATGCTTGATAACAATATAATTCGACCATCCGACTCAGTTTGGGCAAGTCCATTACATATGGTTAGGAAAAAGAATGGAACATGGAGATGTTGTGGGGATTACCGTCGCTTGAATGATCGAACTATATCCGATAGATACCCATTACCTCATATCAATGATGTAAATCAAATATTAGAAGGGAAAACAATTTTTTCGAAAATTGATCTTCTGTCTGCTTATCACCAAATTCCGATGGCAGAAGAAGACAAGGCCAAATCTGCCATAATTACACCTTTTGGTTTATTCGAATACAATTTCATGCCTTTCGGACTCAAAAATGCACCTGCTACATTTCAACGATTTATAAATTCAATTTTGACTGGATTGGATTTTTGTTTTGCATACCTAGATGACATTTGTATCGCATCTACTACGCCAGAACAGCACAAACAACATTTATTGATAATATTCGAACGTTTGAACAGTTATGGAATAAAAATTAACGTTGCGAAATCAGAATTTGGAAGAAATGAAATTGTCTTTTTAGGCCATCACATATCGGAAAAAGGCACGAAACCAGATCCAGAGAAAGTAAAAACAATATCGAATTATCAACGTCCTAAAACCATTCGCGAGTTGCGAAGGTTCTTAGGGTCTTTGAATTTTTATAGACGATTTATAAAAAATGCTGCAGAACGTCAGGCGTGTCTAAATGACTACCTGAAAGGTGCGAAGAAGAAAGACGAACGACTGATAGACTGGACTGACGAATCTACAAAACAATTTGAGCAATGCAAACAGGATGTGATAAACGCTGCAACACTCACTTGTCCTAGTTCCAAATTTGATCTTGGTTTATTTGTTGATGCTTCTGATCATGCGATTGGAGCAGTGTTACAACAGAAAGAAGAACTAGGATGGAGGCCAATAGGATTTTACTCAAAAAAGTTGAGCGACGCACAGAAAAAGTATAGTACCTATGATCGCGAACTTTTGAGTATGTACAATGCTGTAAAATATTTCAGACAGTTTGTGGAAGGTAGAGTATTTGCAATCTTTACTGACCACAAACCACTCATTTTTGCTTACAAGCAAAATAATGAAAAGGCCACTCCTAGACAGCTTCGCCATTTGAATTTTATTTCACAATTTACCACAGATGTGAGACACATTGCGGGGAAAGACAATCAAGTAGCTGACTATTTGTCAAGATTATCGATGGAGGAAATAAATTATGAAAAAATAGCACAAACGCAACAAGGAGATGTTGAGCTCGAAAATCTCATTCGATCTAACACCTCTTTGAAATTGATCAAATACCCTCTTTCCGACGCCAAGACGTTATGGTGTGATGTTTCGATTGGAAGTGTTCGACCATTCATTCCAGAGAGCTACCGTCGAAACGTGTTCAAAAATTACCACGAATTAGCACATCCAGGTGGTAACGCTACAGCAAAATTGATTTCATCGAAATGCGTTTGGCCGAAAATGGAAAGAGACATAAGGGAATGGACAAAAGCATGCATTCCTTGCCAAAAGTCTAAAGTATCGAGGCATGTAAAATCCCCAATTGGAGAATTTCCCAAAACGACAAAACGGTTCGAAGCTGTACACATAGATTTAGTTGGACCATTACCACAATCAGAAGGCTACTCATACTGTTTGACTTGCATTGATCGATTCAGCAGTTGGGTAGAAGTAATTCCACTAAAAAGCATAGACGCCGAAACCGTAGCAAAGAAATTCTTCAAGGAATGGATTTCCAGATTCGGAACACCATTGAAAATTCATTGCGATCAAGGCCGACAATTTCAATCAGAACTTTTCCATTCTCTTGCAAAAATTTGTGGTTGTAAAATCCAGAGATCATCGCCATACCATCCGCAAGCTCAAGGGAAAATCGAAAGATTCCACAGAACGTTAAAAGCTGCCATAAGAACGCACAGAAAAAAGAAATGGACCCAAGTTCTCCCTACCATTCTCCTAGGCATACGAAGTGCTATAAAGCTAGAAGCGAACGCTTCAATAGCAGAAATGGTCTACGGACAACCGCTACGATTGCCAAGGGGATTTCTTTCACGAAGAAGAGGGAACAACCTACAAAGACCAGGCCAGTTTTGTTCAAGAACTAAGAAGATGGATGGACGGACTGAAGCCAATTGGGGAAGCACAAAAAACGAAGCAAACACCATTCGTGTTCAAAGACTTAGCTGACTCAACTCATGTTTTCGTCAGAGTTGACAAGCTCAAGCCCTCACTAGTGTGCCCATACGAAGGTCCGTTCAAGGTTTTAGAACGGGTTGGAAAATTCTTCTCCCTGGAGATTAATGGAACTGCAGTGAATATCTCCATAGATCGCCTCAAACCTGCTTATGTACTCGCTGACGACTCAAACGTAGCTGAAGAGCCAAATGGACAGACTATGCAGGAGGAACCCGAGATGCAGCCTCGCCCACGAAGGACCGTCCGGTTTCCAGCGCGGTTTCTAGAGTCTGCCCCAGTAAACCGCTGGGGAGGGAGTAGCTGTGGGGACACGCAAGTTGACCTTTAATTTCAACTTCAGCTTATTTTTATTATTTTCAGTTATTAATTGAACATCCGACGTTATTGTTTGTTAACAACGGATGAAATAAAAAAATCACTTCTTCCCAAGCTTGCGTCGAGTCGAATTCTTTTTCAAACTAATTTCGAATCAACTGATCATTTACAACTCTCTTTAGGCCGTATTCTAAATTATTTAAGGAGTCAGATTAGCCTAAAGCAATGATGTCAGGCTTCTCACCCTGGTCACTTGGCATGTGGTATAATCTCTCCATCTCAACATCCCAGTCGCTGGATGACAAGGCACTTGCTATCGGCTTGGTGACCACATCATGACGTAGGATGCGGCCCCCATGAGTTAGTGGACACTGCTGCATCACATGATTCAGGTGTTCATTTCCACATAAAAACGGAGTTGAGTAGAACGTTGTCTATTTCCACGAAAATAATGAGTTACAAGTTAAATTTATTTCGACGGTTAGGTCATCATCAGTAACAAACAATAACTGAAGGAACATCACAGAGAGCATAGCTTATACAGGGTGTCTACACTTTCGATGGGCATAACTTCAGAGTTCGATTCTACAAGGTATTTCCAACAAAAAATGTCTCTCAGCAATTTTATTTTAACCCACTCAAAATTCTATTTTTTTCACTTTTAAGTTTTTCTTCTCGTTTTCGACCTAACGGCACTGATATGGTCACAACTCCCTTAAATCTCCTAAAAATTCAAATCTGACTACACCGTTAGAAAGAGCGTTAAATTACCAAGCTACCTTAAGCAAAATCAAAATTCTCTAGCAATAAAATAGTATCAAAAAATCAAGTCAAAAAGTGAACTTTAAATTTTTTTTGAAACTTGACTTTCTTCGACCATTGTTTTCACTCTAAATCCCTGCCTATTTTGATGGGCGCTCTTCGGAGAAAACATGCTCAACTTGTCACCTTTCCAACGGTCTATCAATTTTTCTGTTTACAAATCAAAAAGAAAGAGTAAAAGAAGTTTGAATGTCAAAAAACGTGTGTTTTACAAGCAAATCCAGTGTTTCAAGCCGGTTTATGGTCCCCTCGATCACAAAATGGCTTGACGATTTTGGTATCATTTTCTATGTAATTATTTACGCTGAATCCAATAGTGATACTTCCGAATGATTCCGACTGCTGGAAAGTGGATTTTTCGAAGAAAACCTTCGTTTTTCGTACATAAAATTCGCATTATTCGTAGATATGGAAGATATCATAAAGTAATACCTTTCTACTCAACAAAAACTTCAATCAGCTAGAAATTCGGTATTTTTATTGTGTAGAAAGGAGTTACTTTATGTACGATGCGAATTTTGTGAACGAAAAACGAAGGTTTTCTTCGAAAAATCCACTTTCCAGCAGTCGGAATCATTCGGAAGTATCACCATTGGATTCAGCGTAAATAATTACATAGAAAATGATACCAAAATCGTCAAGCCATTTTGAGATCGAGGGGGACCATAAACCGGCTTGAAACACTGGATTTGCTTGTAAAACACACGTTTTTTGACATTCAAACTTCTTTTACTCTTTTTTTTTTTTTTTTTGATTTGTAAACAGAAAAATTGATAGACCGTTGGAAAGGTGACAATTTGAGCATGTTTTCTCCGAAGCGTACCCATCGAAATAGGCAGGGATTTAGAGTGAAAACAATGGTCGAAGAAAGTCAAGTTTCAAAAAAAAATTTAAAGTTCACTTTTTGACTTGATTTTTTGATACTATTTTATTGCTGAAAAATTTTGATTTTGCTTTAGGTAGCTTGGTAATTTAACGCTCTTTCTAACGGTGTAGTCAGATTTGAATTTTCAGGAGAAATAAGGGAAGTTATGACCATATCAGTGCCGTGAGGTCGACAACGCGAAAAAAAACTTCAAAGTGAAAAAAAAGGAATTTTGAGTGGGTTAAAAGAAAATTGCTAAGAGACATTTTTTGTTGGAAATACCTTGTAGAATCGAACTCTGAAGTTATGCCCATCGAAAGTGTAGACACCCTGTATAGTCACAAGTGAAAGGGAGCTTGAATCCCATTGGTCGAGAAAGTGAAAGTCATACCCAATCAGATAAGTGAAAGGAGAATCCTATTGGCTCAGAGAAGTGAAGGGACCTGGGAGGATCATCAAATGCCCATCAAGGCAGACAAAGTGAAAGGGAGCTCAGACATTGGTGATGGTAACATTGTGAAGGGGAGACCAAGCTATTGTAGGAAGGAACCCATCAACGGTGAAACATGTTGAGGGACCACCTCATTCGGGCGACGGCTCCAGTGCTCCCGTGCGGACCATTAGGTGAAAGCTCTGTCACCTGAATGTTCCCGTTCACTTTTCCTCTCATCGATAAGAGTAGCCGCGATGTTCCGATCGCCTACGAGCTGGTTGGTCTCAGTGCTCCGAGAATGTCGAACGTTCAATTTGTAACTGGTGGTAGCCGACAGGAAGCTGATGTCGTTTTCGTGGATGGCTACAAATTTACTTTATTTTGAGCGTTTCATTCGTTGTTATTGCAGAACTTGAAATTCCTGGTGAAATGCCCCACAATCTACATGGACGGTACTTTCAGTTACAGTTCCAAATTTTTTACACAACTTTTTACTTTGCACGGAATTACTCAGAGCATCGAGGCCTGAATCGTAAGGCACCGCTAGGGGAGCACTTGGGTGACCCGGGAACATGTAGACCAACTTTCTTCGGGAGCACTGGGGTGCTTTTTCGAGCCTCTGGGAACATCGAGGTGGTCTCCCCCTCATTCTGACATTTACCAGACCTATCACTCTTAAGAATCTCGAACTTTTCAAGCACATCCGACATACCTCCCTTTGGCAGGTATGTCATTCCTTGATTGGCATTTGATGATCCTCCCAGGTCCCTTCACTTCTCTGAGCCAATAGGATTCTCCTTTCACTTATCTGATTGGGTTTGACTTTCACTTTCTCGACCAATGGGATTCAAGCTCCCTTTCACTTGTGACTATATAAGCTATGCTCTCTGTGATGTACCTTCAGTTATTGTTTGTTACTGATGATGACCTAACCGTCGAAATCGATTTAACTTGTAACTCATTATTTTCGTGGAAATAGACAACGTTCTACTCAACTCCGTTTTTATTAAAGTGGTAGGTACTACCACAGCTGTGGTAAGGCGCTCCACGACAGTCGTCAGGCACGGGACTCTGCTTCTTGATTTGAAAATTACGTCTCAATAACCAAGTTTCTGAATGTTTAATTTGTATGACAGAATTTAGTTTCGCTTCGGAAGATGCTGCGCAAACTGATGATCATTCTCGTGGCTGCAGTCACGATGAGCAGCGTCTACTCTCAACTCACCTTCTCGCCCGGGTGGGGCAAAAGAAGCCACAATCAGGAACGCTGTCAACCCAACGTGGAAACATTCGTTTACTTGTACAAATACTTGGAGGTATGTATCATATGAGTAGGTACGTAATATTGTGGGTGGATCGCCCCAGCTGTTCTTTTCAAGTGATTTAAAAAAACGAGAAAGAGGTTTTATGTTATCGAGTCCGTTTGTGCGTGTAAAATTTAATTCTGTACTTTTTCTCGGAAAAATACAGTTCGGTACTTTCACCTTTTGTACGCAGTTTGTCGTTCTACTTTAGTTCATTGCCAGGTATATTGGTGACCCCGACGAGCCCACAATATAATGATGATAAATGAGTCGATGATTTTTGTAACAACCAAAACACCAATTTTTGTTCACAACGAATTTTTTGTGGGTTATTGAAAATTAAAAAAAAAATGTTTCGATAGCGATAGATTCAACTATGTAGGTTGGTGATGCACTCTAGGTATCCTATAATGGAGTATTTCAGTCAATTAAAATTTTTTTTTTTTCAAAAGAGTATGGTTCAGGAATAACGGTAATCGGGTCTGTTTGTCAAGAAAATGTTTTTAAAAAATCAGAGAAGCTAAGGAAAGTTGAAGATTTGAATGGTGTGACGTAGCTAGCCAACTGTCTTTGAAAAAAGTATCCATGCACAGAGAGGAGATGAAACCCTTGGAGGACCTCTTGGATACTATACAATACTACTCACACATGCGCGCGGCATAAGTGTGTGTGTGTTAAGGGATCTCTTTAATTAATTTTTCTTCCACATGTTATAGTATCATTGGGCTTAAAGTTGGAGTATTTAGGTTTTCAGGTGCTGAATCCAAATTTGAGGTCAAAAACCTGAATTTCCGACCCACCGAAATACCCCATTACTGAATTGTTCACAAGATGGGGGCTGCCGAGGTTGTTGCTCGGGATGAAATTTAATTTTGCCACCTACGCTCGAAACGTGAACGAGTAGAACAATCGTCAACAGATCTGAACACAAGTTAAGTAACAATAGTTATGCAGTAGTTGATGTCGATGAGGCTTGGTGGATGCAGAAGGAGAGTGAGATGCCTGGGATTAGAGGGAAGTTAATTTTTATTCATTAAATGAGATTTTTTTAAATTTTTGTGGAGGAGTCCATTCGCCTCTATCCCCTCCCCTTTTCAGTTCCGGTTTGGTTCCGGACTGCCTCTCGGATCAGACCCTGTATAGATTTTGGAGATGATTGGTTTAGATTTAAGCCCCAGTATGGAGCTATCAATTTTTTTCTATTGATACGCCATATTCGCACTATGAGCAGCCTAGGCAGATAAGTCTAAGAACCCTCGAGTTAGTGTTTTCGTGACTTCAGCATAATTTTAGTTTTTTCATGTTAGTTTATCAATAATTTTCTGGTTCAAAAAATGCGCTCTGTCACGCCTTCAAAAGGATTGATGGCACATCAAAATTTGGTTGTAGACGATGGTGGGGATTTCAGGCAGTAGTTTAATCCTTGAACCCTGATGAAGGTAATAAAATATGTTGACCGAAAGCTCGGCAATAAGGGAGTGAGTCTCTGTTTGACCCTTGTCCCGATCAAATCTGACTATTGAAGCTGGCGGGTCATCTTCGTAGTTTCCATCCTGTTGCTGGTGATGACCGAACCGTCGAATTCGACCTTTGTAATTTACTTTCCGCGGAAATTCTACGTACTGCTCATTCTACGTTCTCCTTTTTTAAAATTTGGTTTACTCTAACCGATATTGTTTCTTTTTTTGAAGGGTGAAATCCAAAAAGTGATTGACTGCAGCAGAAGCTCGGGTAATCAAGCATTATGAAGGCCGTGAGGCATCGATTGGGAGGAATTGGCTGCGATATGGCTGTGCAATTGAAAATCTGTTTTAAATAAATTATTATGAACAAGTACAGGAGATGAATATGACTGATGTAACACCCTCGTCCCTCCCGGAGATAGAGTTGCTAAGTTTTCTCATTCTGTAACACGATATGTACTGCTTGCCTCTAATTTTAGTTACTTACTTAGGAGAAAACATTCAATATCAGCTCAATATTAGCTCATTGTGTGTTTAATCAGAGGAGAACCCCCTTGAAATCAAAAAGTAGTTGATTACATGATTTCATTAGTATTGAAAAAATTGAAGAATTGAAACCAATCTCAGGCTCCTACATTCATTAGTATTGGAGACATGCTCTAGCTGTGGTACCTAATAGGTAACAATGGAGCAACATTATGACGCCTCTAAATTGATAAATTTGGTAAAAATTCGATAGATTGTTATTGATATATCAACAATGAGACGAATTGAAACGAATTTCAGGCTCCTACATTCATTAGTATTGGAGACAAGCTCTAGCTGTGGTACCTAATAGGTAACAACGGAGCAACTTCATAACGCCTCTAAATTGATAAATTTGGGGAAAATTCGATAGATTGTTATTGATATATCAACAATGAGACGAATTGAAACCAATCTCAGGCTCCTACAGTCATTAGTATTGGAGACATGCTCTAGCAAATAGGTAACAATGATCCAACATTATGACACCTCTAAATTGATAAATTTGGTAAAAATTCGATAGATTGTTACAGATATACGACAATAAGACGAATTGAAACCAATCTCAGGCTCCTACATTCATTAGTATTGGAGACATGCTCTAGCTATGGTACCTAATAGGTAACAATGATCCAACATTATGACGCCTCTAAATTGATAAATTTGGTAAAAATTCGATAGATTGTTATAGATAATATCTATAACATAGTATATACGACGATGAGACGAATTGAAACCAATCTCAGGCTCCTACAGTCATTAGTATTGGAGACATGCTCTAGCTATGGTACCTAATAGGTAACAATGAACCAACATTATGACGCCTCTAAATTGATAAATTTGGTAAAAATTCGATAGATTGTTATAGATATACGACAATGAGACGAATTGAAACCAATCTCAGGCTCCTACAGTCATTAGTATTTGAGACATGCTCTAGCTATGGTACCAAATAGGTAACAATGAACCAACATTATGACGCCTCTAAATTGATAAATTTGGTAAAAATTAGATAGATTGTTAAAGATAAACCAACAATCAGACGGATTGAGACGAATTTCAGGCTCCTACATTCATTACTATTGGAGACATGCTCTAGCTATGGTACCTAATAGGTAACAATGGAGCAACATTATGACGCCTCTAAATTGATAAATTTGGTAAAAATTCGATAGATTGTTATTGATATATCAACAATGAGACGAATTGAAACCAATCTCAGGCTCCTACATTCATTAGTATTGGAGACATGCTCTAGCTATGGTACCTAATAGGTAACAATGATCCAACATTATGACGCCTCTAAATTGATAAATTTGGTAAAAATTCGATAGATTGTTATTGATATATCAACACTGAGTCGAATTGAAACCAATCTCAGGCTCCTACATTCATTAGTACTGGAGACATGCTCTAGCTGTGGTACCTAATAGGTAACAATGAACCAACATTATGACGCCTCTGAATTGATAAATTTGGTAAAAATTCGATAGATTGTTATAGATATACCAACAATGAGACGAATTGAAACGAATTTCAGGCTCCTACATTCATTAGTATTGGAGACATGCTCTAGCTGTGGTACCTAATAGGTAACAGTGAACCAACATTATGACGCCTCTGAAACGATACATTTGGTAAAAATTCGATAGATTGTTATAGATATACCAACAATGAGACGAATTGAAACGAATTTCAGGCTCCTACATTCATTAGTATTGGAGACATGCTCTAGCTGTGGTACCTAATAGGTAACAATGAACCAACATTATGACGCCTCTAAATTGATAAATTTGGTGAAAATTCGATTGATTGTTATAGATATACCAACAATGAGACGAATTGAAACGAATTTCAGGCTCCTACAGTCATTAGTATTGGAGACATGCTCTAGCTGTGGTACCTAATAGGTAAAAATGAACCAACATTATGACGCCTCTAAATTGATAAATTTGGTAAAAATTCGATAGATTGTTATAGATATACCAACAATGAGACGAATTGAAACGAATTTCAGGCTCCTACAGTCATTAGTATTGGAGACATGCTCTAGCTGTGGTACCTAATAGGTAAAAATGAACCAACATTATGACGCCTCTAAATTGATAAATTTGGTAAAAATTCGATAGATTGTTATAGATATACCAACAATGAGACGAATTGAAACGAATTTCAGGCTCCTACAGTCATTAGTAGTGGAGACATGCTCTAGCTATGGTACCTAATAGGTAACAATGATCCAACATTATGACGCCTCTAAATTGATAAATTTGGTAAAAATTCGATAGATTGTTATAGATAATATCTATAACATAGTATATACGACAATGAGACGAATTGAAACCAATCTCAGGCTCCTACATTCATTAGTATTGGAGACATGCTCTAGCTATGGTACCTAATAGGTAACAATGATCCAACATTATGACGCCTCTAAATTGATAAATTTGGTGAAAATTCGATAGATTGTTATAGATAATACCAACAATGAGACGAATTGAAACCAATTCTCAGGCTCCTACAGTCATTAGTATTGGAGACATGCTCTAGCTATGGTACCTAATAGGTACAATGAACCAACATTATGACGCCTAAATTGATAAATTTGGTATAAATTCGATAGATTGTTATAGATATACCAACAATGAGACGATTGGAGCAATCTTCAGGCTCCTACAGTTCATTAGTATTGGAGACATCGCTCTACGCTATGGTACCTAATAGGTAACAATGAAACCACATTATGACGCCTCTAATTGATAAATTTGGTAAAATTCGATAGATTGTTATAGATATAACCAACAATGCAGACGAATTGAAACGAATTTCAGGCTCCTACATTCATTAGTATTGGAGACACTGCTCTAGCCTGTGGTACCTAATAGGTAACATGAACCAACATTATGACGCCTCTAAATTGATAAATTTGGTAAAAATTCGATAGATTGTTATAGATATACCGACAATGAGACGAATTGAAACCGAATCTCAGGCTCCTACATTCATTAGTATTGGAGGACATGCTCTAGCTGTGGTACCTAATAGGTAACAATGAACGAACATTATGACGCCTCTAAATTGATAAATTTGGTAAAAATTCGATAGATTGTTATAGATATACCAACAATGAGACGAATTGAAACGAATTTCAGGCTCCTACATTCATTAGTATTGGAGACATGCTCTAGCTGTGGTACCTAATAGGTAACAATGAACCAACATTATGACGCCTCTGAAACGATAAATTTGGTAAAAATTCGATAGATTGTTATAGATATACCAACAATGAGACGAATTGAAACCAATCTCAGGCTCCTACATTCATTAGTATTGGAGACATGCTCTAGCTGTGGTACCTAATAGGTAACAATGATCCAACATTATGACGCCTCTAAATTGATAAATTTGGTAAAAATTCGATAGATTGTTATAGATATACGACAATGAGACGAATTGAAACCAATCTCAGGCTCCTACATTCATTAGTATTGGAGACATGCTCTAGCTGTGGTACCTAATAGGTAACAATGAACCAACATTATGACGCCTCTGAATTGATAAATTTGGTAAAAATTCGATAGATTGTTATAGATATACCAACAATGAGACGAATTGAAACGAATTTCAGGCTCCTACATTCATTAGTATTGGAGACATGCTCTAGCTGTGGTACCTAATAGGTAACAGTGAACCAACATTATGACGCCTCTGAAATCGATAAATTTGGTAAAATTCGATAGATTGTTATAGATATACCAACAATGAGACGAATTGAAACGAATTTCAGGCTCCTACATTCATTAGTATTGGAGACATGCTCTAGCTGTGGTACCTAATAGGTAACAATGAACCAACATTATGACGCCTCTAAATTGATAAATTTGGTAAAATTCGATTAGATTGTTATAGATATACCAACAATGAGACGAATTGAAACGAATTTCAGGCTCCTACATTCATTAGTATTGGAGACATGCTCTAGCTGTGGTACCTAATAGGTAACAATGAACCAACATTATGACGCCTCTAAATTGATAAAAATTCGATAGATTGTTGTAGATATACCAACAATGAGACGAATTGAAACGAATTTCAGGCTCCTACAGTCATTAGTATTGGAGACATGCTCTAGCTGTGGTACCTAATAGGTAACAATGAACCAACATTATGACGCCTCTAAATTGATAAATTTGGTAAAAATTCGATAGATTGTTATAGATATACCAACAATGAGACGAATTGAAACGAATTTCAGGCTCCTACAGTCATTAGTAGTGGAGACATGCTCTAGCTGTGGTACCTAATAGGTAAAAATGAACCAACATTATGACGCCTCTAAATTGATAAATTTGGTAAAATTCGATAGATTGTTATAGATATACCAACAATGAGACGAATTGAAACGAATTTCAGGCTCCTACATTCATTAGTAGTGGAGACATGCTCTAGCTGTGGTACCTAATAGGTAACAATGAACCAATATTATGACGCCTCTAAATTGATAAATTTGGTAAAAATTCGATAGATTGTTATAGATATACCAACAATGAGACGAATTGAAACGATTTCAGGCTCCTACAGTCATTAGTATTGGAGACATGCTCTAGCTGTGGTACCTAATAGGTAAAAATGAACCAACATTATGACGCCTCTAAATTGATAAATTTGGTAAAAATTCGATAGATTGTTATAGATATACCAACAATGAGACGAATTGAAACGAATTTCAGGCTCCTACATTCATTAGTATTGGAGACATGCTCTAGCTGTGGTACCTAATAGGTAACAATGAACCAACATTATGACGCCTCTAAATTGATAAATTTGGTAAAAATTCGATTAGATTGTTATAGATATACCAACAATGAGACGAATTGAAACGAATTTCAGGCTCCTACATTCATTAGTATTGGAGACATGCTCTAGCTGTGGTAACCTAATAGGTAACAATGAACCAACATTATGACGCCTCTAAATTGATAAATTTGGTAAAAATTCGATAGATTGTTATAGATATACCAACAATGAGACGAATTGAAACGAATTTCAGGCTCCTACATTCATTAGTATTGGAGACATGCTCTAGCTATGGTACCTAATAGGTAACAATGAACCAACATTATGACGCCTCTAAATTGATAAATATTGTAAAAATTCGATAGATTGTTATAGATATACCAACAATGAGACGAATTGAAACGAATTTCAGGCTCCTACATTCATTAGTATGGGAGACATGCTCTAGCTGTGGTACCTAATAGGTAACAATGAACCAACATTATGACGCCTCTAAATTGATAAATTTGGTAAAAATTCGATAGATTGTTATAGATATACCAACAATGAGACGAATTGAAACGAATTTCAGGCTCCTACATTCATTAGTATTGGAGACATGCTCTAGCTGTGGTACCTAATAGGTAACAATGAACCAACATTATGACGCCTCTAAATTGATAAATTTTGTAAAAATTCGATAGATTGTTATAGATATACCAACAATGAGACGAATTGAAACGAATTTCAGGCTCCTACATTCATTAGTATTGGAGACATGCTCTAGCTGTGGTACCTAATAGGTAACAATGAACCAACATTATGGACGCTCTAAATTGATAAATTTGTAAAAATTCGATAGATTGTTATAGATATACCAACAATGAGACGAATTGAAACGAATTTCAGGCTCCTACATTCATTAGTATTGGAGGACATGCTCTAGCTGGTGTACCTAATAGGTAACAATGAACCAAACATTATGACGCCTCTAAATTGATAAATTTGGTAAAAATTCGATAGATTGTTATAGATATACCAACAATGAGACGAATTGAACGAATTTCAGGCTCCTACATTCATTAGTATTGGAGACATGCTCTAGCTGTGGTACCTAATAGGTAACAATGAACCAACATTATGACGCCTCTAAATTGATAAATTTGGTAAAAATTCGATAGATTGTTATAGATATACCAACAATGAGACGAATTGGAAACGAATTTCAGGCTCCTACATTCATTAGTATTGGAGACATGCTCTAGCTGATGGTACCTAATAGGTAACAATGAACCAACATTATGACGCCTCTAAATTGATAAATTTGGTAAAAATTCGATAGATTGTTATAGATATACCAACAATGAGACGAATTGAAACGAATTTCAGGCTCCTACATTCATTAGTATTGGAGACATGCTCTAGCTGTGGTACCTAATAGGTAACATGAACCAACATTATGACGCCTCTAAATTGATAAATTTGGTAAAAATTCGATAGATTGTTATAGATATACCAACAATGAGACGAATTGAAACGAATTTCAGGCTCCTACATTCATTAGTATTGGAGACATGCTCTACCTGTGGTACCTAATAGGTAACAATGAACCAATATTATGACGCCTCTAAACTGATAAATTTGGTAAAAATTCGATAGATTGTTATAGATATACCAACAATGAGACGAATTGAAACGAATTTCAGGCTCCTACATTCATTAGTATTGGAGACATGCTCTAGCTGTGGTACCTAATAGGTAAACAATGAACCAACATTATGACGCCTCTAAATTGATAAATTTGGTAAAAATTCGATAGATTGTTATAGATATACCAACAATGAGACGAATTGAAACGAATTTCAGGCTCCTACATTCATTAGTATTGGAGACATGCTCTAGCTGTGGTACCTAATAGGTAACAATGAACCAACATTATGACGCCTCTGAATTGATAAATTTGGTAAAAATTCGATAGATTGTTATAGATATACCAACAATGAGACGAATTGAACGAATTTTCAGGCTCCTACATTCATTAGTATTGGAGACATGCTCTAGCCTGTGGTACCTAATAGGTAACAATGAACCAACATTATGACGCCTCTGAACTTGATAAATTTGGTAAAAATTCGATAGATTGTTATAGATATACCAACAATGAGACGAATTGAAACGAATTTCATGCTCCTACATTCATTAGTATTGGAGACATGCTCTAGCTGATGGTACCTAATAGGTAACAATGAACAACATTATGACGCCTCTAAATTGATAAATTTGGTAAAAATTCGATAGATTGTATAGATATACCAACAATGAGACGAATTGAAACGAATCTCAGGCTCCTACAGTTCATTAGTATTGGAGACATGCTCTAGCTGTGGTACCTAATAGGTAACAATGAACCAACATTATGACGCCTCTAAAATTGATAAATT
>WIXP02000048.1:0-73053 GCA_009739505.2 Apolygus lucorum
AAACGCGTAATATGGACGGTTTTAACGAATCCTAGAACAGTAGTAAAATACTTTTGTTTCTCTACACGCGGGTGGTACGGAGTGCTCTCGACTTTGACGGTTGATAACTAATTAATGAAGAGCGCAAAAAAATATTTTTGGCGTGATTTCTGCGTAAAGGTAATTGTAGAAGGAGAATACACAGAACCCCATCTGTAGGAAAGGGTTAACTTAAGGTGGCAATACCCACTCAAAACTCGTTATTTATCCTATTTTTCTCAACATTCACCTTTTTGAAGCTATCCGAAAAATCTTGGCTTACGTACCCACCCATGTTCTTCTTACGAGTATTATAGCCAATTCGGCACATTCTTACTCGGAATCGCAGTTGATCATGATTTTATCCAATTTAATGAATGATCTTTCAATCTCCTGGTCGCGAAAAAATATTCATTGGTAAGCTATGGGCTAATTAGATACCCACTCCTGTAAGGAATCAAGTTGTTTTAGTCATTCACTCGTTGCTTTTGGTCGTTCCAACACTCGAAATTATGCATCTAATCTGACCCTTACGACGTTGGGCGTCTATAAATAAACGAAGTGCTTAACAGAGTGCGAGTCGGGTCTTGTTCCGAGTCCAACGAAACACTAATGATAAGGCTCACACATCGCGTTTTATAGCCTTATCACGATGTATATTTCCTGTCCCGCGACGACAGTAGTAGGTGAGTTTATGCGTGCGGAATCGTACCTTGCCGGCCTAATATAATCTGACCGGCGGATTGTTGTGAAATTATTCAACCCTACCGTTCCGTATTACATAAAAATCACATTTAGAACCTCGTTCTCAATATTGAAGCTTCGTTAAGGTTTCATGTCAAATGTATTTTCATCGATATGGACTATAAAAGAAATATTTATCCCTCGACCCGAGTTTGAGCAGGGTAGAGGTAAGTGAGGGGATTAAGAATACAATAGACCTAACATCGATCAGATTACAAAATGTGTTTAGGGTAGCGTCACCTGTCACAGATATGCATAAGACATCACTTTTAAGTTAACTCAATTTTCTGAGCCTTGTAATGTATTCAAAGTTTCCAGCTATTTTTGTCTCATGCAACCACACCTCTTCTAACGTTGGTTGCTTCTGGATCCTCTGAATTATTTGTTTCTATTTTTATCATTATATCGTTTCTATCTATCATTCAGGTATGAAATGGGGATCGAGTCCCAGTTACAGACATCGAGAAATCTGATGACTCCCAGTAACAGATAGGCTAAAAAGATGAGTAACGAAAAGCGCACAGTTCAAACATCGAAAAATGCATCCAGCATGCCCTCATGTTGAAATTCTATTATCCTCAACTCAACTGGCTACCTGCAGTATCTTACACAAACTGATCTCGTGGTGGCTGTCCATAACCTCACATTTTAGCCTTGTAAACACCAACTGGCTCGTGAAATTCACTGGTTACAGTAGGTGGCTACACCGTACGCACGGACCACAACCACATCAGTTTTATACTCCTAAAAGACCTTAATAAGTCCTAATTTGTGACTGTCCGTTATTGGATCCTTGCTGGTGACCTTACTCTAATATCAATATAAAAATATCAATGTTCATACCTCATTCGTAAACTATGAAAACATTAAAGGTTTAACTGGATAATACGTTAAATCAGTTATATTACCTAGAAAAATAATCAGCTAAAAAGTGGGTACCAATCGAGAGTGATATTTGGTGTTCGACATGTCTATGTGCTGCACTTTACTTAGTTTTTACTTATTTATTTAAATCAATAGAGATGAAAATTATCTACGCAACTTAGGACTAGAATTCCCATTCCTAATAGTTACTTGGAACCACCATTCGTGTCCCAAATCAATATCCAACTGCTCAACTGAATATGATATTTTAGTTTGGAAAACTCCACAAGAACGTTCTGAAATCACAAAGTAGCGACGCTTGATAATTCGATCTGTAGATCCTCTAGAGAAATGATAGAACACGAAGTCAACAATTGAAAGCACCGATCACGAGGTGGATCGCAAATCGTCGAAGATGTGAAACGAATTTAATGGTAAAACGTGATTATCTTAGGTCACGAAATTACGCGACGGGGCGTCAAAAGATAATTCGAACAATTCATGTTAAGAAACTATCCGAGCTGTTCAGGTGTTCAAATCAATATCTGTTGGTGTTCTCGGGTAATTTATGCGGGAGCATGTGCATCAGAGATGAAACAATTACACCATATCAACGTCTTTTTTTCTCTCCCATCTTACTCACTCTCTCTTCTTCCCTCCTAGCTCATCGCCTCGACACCTGATGGAATAAATCAAAAATTTATAGGAAGGAGACGTCTGTCTCTCGAGAATGTGAAGTCGTTGACGGCATCGGTAGAGATGTCAAACCGAAATCGGAACTACCTTCACTATAATCATGTTGAATTCATGTAACCTTCAACGATAATCATCTTTTACTCGTATTCTTTCAATTCTCAATTAGTGAATTTAAAATACTATCGAAAATTTGGAAAATAGGTAAGTTCTTATTGAACGATTTTTCATAATTTGACCCCCAAAACTTTTACTCAACAAATGCTTTTAAAAAGATACAAATGATTTGTATGAAGAAAATTTCCAAAAAAATTACCTACTTAGACTGCTGGATCTCATTTGCAATAGCTAAATTTCGCACGAGAATTCGATAAAATGAATAGATATGTGACGATTTAGGATTATACCAGAGGGACAACATAGAAGCAGTGAAAGAGTTCAATTGACTCTTAATTCCAGCTGTCAATAGTCATTAAATTTTTGTCATGGATCTGTCTACATGCTGGGGTCGTTTCTATAAATTTATCCCTAACGATCAATGTATTGGTTGTTCAGTGGTTTTAGATGAATATGTCTGCTGTGTGGTGTCACCATATGAGCGAATATTTGAAATAAAGTTTCTATCGCGAAGTATTAACCTATCCGAGCGAATTGCTGCTGTATGACTGAAACATATGTCCATGATTACATGAATTTCCATTGAGCAAAGGAAACTCCCAACTAAAAAACGCTGCAAATTACTTTACATGTGTTTATTATTTTTCCGTTTAGATCACTAGCTTGCAAAGAACACGGCTTTTCTATCATCAGTACATACCTACCACTCTTTCGCTCAAGGTTTACTATCAAATTTATTTTGTCAGGAAGTACCTACCAGCGAAACATCGTTATCTGAGAGTTGTAAGAGCCCTCATATTCATAACAAAATTCGGTTCTTGGTTGCTTTTCAATTCTATTTTTAAAAATTAAAATTTTTTTCTTTTGCTCGATTAGATAGGTTCGTCATTGAAAAAATAAACCAATATATAAAACTCTACTTTAAATTAATTCAAAGTTTGAAAGTTCTAAAGTTCCTGTTTATAAATAGTTTAATATTGATTAGACATCGAATTCCACGTTTTCCCGCGTATTCCCCGTTCAATTAGGTATACCTAATCATGTTTGTTAAGTTAGGAGTGATCTGGAGAATGATGTTCGCTCTGAATAACTCTCTTATCTACATGGCAAAGTCCGATAACAAACCATCCTAGTCATGATCAGATCAACACCCCTTCCGTTTACTGCCCAATTTACCTGGCGTTAGAGCCTGCCATAATCGCAAAGGGGACAAAAACAATGGGAAGAATGAAGAGAAAAAAAGCTGGGATAAGAGATGAAGTGTTTTTTTGTCGACTTGGCAGTGAGACAGAAAAACATCGCGTGTTCGAGTTGGGCGGTCGGTGAATGAAGACTGGTAAGTTCTTGGGGTCACTTCCGGAGCGGGAGTCATTGATCTGCCCTGATGCCTTCGGGTCTTGGTGACTTCGAGTGTCAAGTTCCACTGCACCTTCTCCCACCTTTACGTCTTCTTATCTTGTAATCAATCTTCTGGCTGTTCCGAATTCAATAATCGATAGTCGGACTATTGAAGGATCTTCCGTTGTGGTTAAAAATTAATTTATTACATACTGATGCTGAATTCATCTATGAATGATTTGTATTTTATTGGGTGGCCTAAGGACCGGTTCAAAATAATAATAATAATAATAACCCCAGGGTTGAAGTTTTCCATGAAGTTACGTAACCCCGGTAAGAAAAACTTTCGTTCAAAAAACTTGAATAATTGATTTTTTAGACAATTGAAAAGATTTCCTGGGTTACGTAACTCCATAGGGGCCTGGGGTTGGATGAAGTTCACCGCGGTTATCTGCTCGAAATCGAGAAAATTGATGGCGGCTAACGTAAGGATTTCGCCTTGTATCCCCGATTTTATAGGTTATTAGAACCAATTAATTAGCAATTATTAGAAAATAACATCTATGTGGGTATCAGGTTGACGCAAAATTCAGCAAGAATCGAAAACTGCCTCGCAGGTCGGCCTACGCTGTCCTACCTACATGGTACTACCATTGTCTTTCAAAGAACCAAAGCTATCTACGTTTCTCCACTAGGAGTAATATGTATCTATTATTCGAACAGCAAACAGACGAATAAAAATTATAAAATTGGTGGAAGGTACGAGTATGTACCTTTTGGATACAGCGGCCTTATCAATTTCTGTAGGTTCTGTTTTGCAACTTGAGAAACTGGGTAGGTAGGCAGGTGCAACTAGAAAAAATCTCTGATTCTCAAACTGGTTTCATTTCGTTTGAACTTCAAGGTACTCAGACGGCACAAATAAATATTGAAACGCAAATAATAAGAATTTGCAATTGTATAGTCGAGCACAATGTGCAAGGTATAGTCAAACACAAAATACCCAATACTCACAATCACACGCGACTTTTCATTCACGTTAATTAAGAATTACATTTCAACGAACCAAGTAACGCAAACGGTTCACTTTGTTTACGCTTTGCTAGGAAAACTGAGCGACAGTGTTGCTGAAAATGAATGTGTTTTTCGGGAAAAATATGTGACAGTTTAGCCAAAAATTGTAATTATTAGGTGTAAATCGCAGTGAATACTATGGAACTGATTTTCAAGTATCCACGAGCAACATGGAGGTGAAACAGAATTCAGAGCGTCGGTATCCATGGCAACCGTGAAGTTCACCGAGGTTTAACAAATAATCGATTCTATCAAAGTAACCCAACCATGAAATTTATTTTTGAACGCTCATCTTTTTAACCCCAGGGTTAAAGTAAACCAGATTTTAAATATCAAGGTTACAGTTTTTTTTTGACCCGGGCCTAAATGTGCTACTGTCGGACCAAAATCAAATGGTGGGGTAACTCGAAAACGCGTCTATTCTTTGGTTGGGGGCAGATGGTTGGATCCTGTTAGTGGAGATGCCGGACTTTCGGAACCGACCAAAATTTTCTAACGGTAGGATGGGAAACACAGCTGACCAACTTTGTCCAAACTCTTCAAAACCGACGGAACTTCATCAAAAACATTGTTCTTAAGATGTTTTATCCCGTCCCTCCTTTTCGATTTGGATTGTTCACACCTCTTCTTTGATTGTAAGGAGATCGAGTCAGATAACTGTGATGAGCTTATTTGGTTTAAAAAAAAGTGATTTCCTCTCCTGAGCACTTTGGGTCGGTGCTACCCAGTGCCTTCGTTTTTGTACCACTTTTCCCGGGACATCCTTCATTTCATATTATATCATATATTATACCTGGGATCGCTGTCGAGCCAAACAGGAAGTATCCACGTAGGAAGGTGAGCTGAGTTTTTTCTGATAGCTTCTGGCGCCACGAACACGAACTGTCATAACAATCCTGCCGCATCTTTTCAGCGAGTTTTGTCTCTCATGAATCTCCCCTCAAAATTCCAAATCTGATTACGCAAAATTTGACAAAGAATCACACCAGTAAACCCAGTTTAAGACTAAATGGGAGTTAAATGAAATTTTGATGGTAGAAAATTACTGCAAACTGTCATAATCATATACTCGTGTTGTTAACGAGACGAGATCCAGGGTGGACACAAAGCGACTCCCTCGCCAGTTCTACTTGCGTGCACTGCACGGACCCCTTGTCATCGCCCCTGATGTTGTATGAAAAAATCCAATATCCTCATTAATGATGAGTACACGAGCAGGAAGGTGTCAAACTAGTTTCTGCACCAACATTTTTTTCTTTCCTCTTCGATGAATCAAATACCCACTCGGGGAAAGGGACAAAAACCGACATTGTAATCGAACGGATTCTTTCAATAAGAAAACCGAGGTGGTGAAAAAAGGGGGAACAAGACTATGAGGGACAATATACGAAAAATATGGGTAATTATGTTTACGTCCGGAGCGGAAGGGGATGTTTTGGACACAGCGGGGATGCACCTAATGAGACGGGGCACCCAAAGTAACTGAATTTTCGCCGCATAACGTACAAAGCGATGATGGCGTCTCCCCTCCTCATCTGAACTTTCCAGTTCTCGTGAAAATTCCAACAGGGTCGTGTATAAAATTATCACACCCTCTGATGCGAATCGCGGCATTACTATGCTATTCCAGTCAGGAGTATTTTTCCACTCCAAATAAAACTCTTTCCAAAGCCAATGAGGCAAATGAAATAAGGTTAGTGACATGGAACCATTTTCGAATCAAATAGGTTGTTTCCGGTAAGCATGCTCAAGCATAGTACAGGATGCCTCACGAGACAAAGACCCCCCTTAACATCGGTCGGTTCAGGGGTAAAAAGTTGATTTTTTTTCTTATTTGATTCGTGTTTTCGTGACGATCTGAAGGATGGTATAATTATTTATTTTCTGACGAGAGCAGTTAAAACGTTAGAGCACTAAAAATGTAATATATTTTTTATAAACATTTGCCTTACATTCACTAAAGGTTTCAATTGCTTTGGAAACAGTGTCAATTGAAATGGAAAGGTTTCACCTGATTTGGCAATAGTTTAATTTGAGGTGGAAAAGGTTGTATTTGGCGTGGAAATGCTATACTAAAAGCTAGAGCTGTGAATTATGAAGGCTCTATTCTGTCTGCCTCCTTCGTTTTCTTTATATTACTCCTTAGTGAAGACAGAGTCAAGAAGTTGAGGATGTGAAGGAAGTGGTTGGAAACACGTAGATTCTGTTCTCAATCAGGTCGGTCGGCTCCAAGATTAACATGATCAAACACTCTTCGAATCCAGCTAGGTTTGCCCGCCTCATTAGTGTGTACCCGGTAATACTCGACCAACTAATTTGCCTTGACATGTAAAAAGTGTGTTCTGTTGTTACTTTTGTGCTAGTTCTTTGCCCCCCGAATTTCCATAGCTCATTAACATGAGACTGGCGTTGAGTCATCTCTTGAGAACAAATCGTTCCTACTTTCTGAAATTCCCTTTATGTTCTTCATTTTTTCCTCCCCTTCATTCTTCTCTCGAGTTTAACCTATTTTCTGGATACGGTGCGGCGGTACCGTACGGTACAATCGTATCTCTCTATACGTGGACATAATAAGTTTAACGAACCCCCCATCTCAATAGATTGGTTCAAAGCCTGACACATCCGCCTTCTCTCCTTCGCCACTGTTATTTCCAGCATACTAATTTCAGACGAGAAAGTCTTCTAGGAGGTAAAGCGAGAATTCATCCTCATTTCTCCGATTTTGGCCACACAAAGTGATGTAAGTCGTGCGGCTATTTGAAATGCTCCAGGTATGAATCAACTTCTAATTCTATACAGAAATTCATCTTGTGATCATTTGGCTGTAAGCAATCAGTATTACAACCTAATCAGAGATGAAATTGCAATTTTACCTTTGATAGAAACCTCCATTCTAGGCTTCCCATGGCCAGCTATCATATGAGTAGCCAGCTATTATACAATATTCAGAAAACACTCAAAGTATTGTAAAATAGTAGGTCGCTACTCACAACTGTTGTTTTCGTGGTGATTATGAAAGTGCAAACAATGTGGATTAACTGTCTTAAACAACTTGAGATTCTGTTTTCTGCCTTTCAACCCGACCTTCGACTCTGTCAAAAAGCTGAAAAACTTGGAATTTATCAGATTTTTGGATACTGAGGACAAGAAAAGAAGAAAAATTTAGCGAATCATCCAAGAAACAGTGTAACAAGCAAGGGAGTTAAACTAAAAAAAGTAAAAAGTAAAAAGTTAAAGTTAAAGTTAAAACTTCAGGGTTTCAAAACCAAATCAAACGCACATTTTCAAAAATGTGAGTTGTTAAAGTATATTCTACGAGTACAATATAATATATTCGTATCAAATGTGATTCAGCACTTTTAACTAACTAGATGAGCATAATGGATCCAATACTACAAGTTCTGACTTATATAATATATAAGATATTATCTCGTATATTATCAGACCTTAGTATTCTAAGGTGTTTAGGGAAAACCTCCATTTTTGAGACTGAAAATCACCACGGTAAAAAAAAACTAAAATTCGAAGTACTTACCTGTTACTTTATCATGTCTCTTACAGACTCTTGTATTACAGCTGGCTGGGTTTTTTTCCCAATAGGGTCCATAATGAACAAAATTTGATATACCTATCTCTCAAGAGAATTGCTTTCACAGCCGTGGTGTTGCATGGATCCCGCAGTCAACTACTCAAGAATTCTGTACGCATGAGAGGTAGCTTTTCCCAGAATCTTGGCGATGAAGTGTTATAATAATCCACTTATTATGTAGATGATTCGAATGTACATCATGTTGGAGGCATATCTATAAACTTCGCGATGTCAAATTAGAAATTGATTGCATAGGGTAAATTATAGTCATTCTCTGGCACCATTCCCAGCGAAAGTGGCCGATATTGAGGTCACCATGAGATTGTAAGACATCAAGTCATTTCATTACTTGAAACTGTCTCTTGTCAAAAGACTTTATTCTGTGGCGACATTGGATCTCCGTCCTGCGCATGCGCGCTCAACTCAAAAGAACGTGCGTGTGGAGTACGAATCCGCGCTATTCACGGCAAGAGATTTATGGAGATGGAATACGATTAAATCCTTTATTAGCTCCCTTAAAGCTCAGACACCCGGATCTCCAATCGCAACCGTTAGAAAAGCTTTTGCTGATTGATTGGAAATGAATCATCTTCGGATCTCAAGGTTGCGCATGAACATCCTTGAAATGTGGTCGGGAATGCGTCATCTATTTTCATCCCCCCTACCCTTCCTTCCTTTTGTGGCCTTTTAAAGTTATTCATTATGAAAGCAGGTCGTCTTTCCTTACCGCACAAAGCCGGGCTCGAGCTGGCGGCTTGTGTCGTAAAAACTGCAAAGGGGTACCCTCATTGCTCACACGGGGAACACTGCTCTATGGTAAACACTCAGCTATTCATTCGTGGCATATTCGTGTATGTTGGAAACCGTATTGATTCGCACTCGGCTGTAAAGAACAACTGGGTAGTTTCAACATTTTTTCGATGGTTCAACAACAACATGATTATAGTATTGTTTGTTTTATTTGTAGAACCTACTTGAGCATTACAAATGTCAATAACTCAATATACGGCCGTCAAGTCAGATGGGACGCTTATATTTCAACGTGCTTGCACTTACCTTATGAATTGTGCAGGGTTTCGACTGATGGGTTGACGATCTTGTTCCATGACGAGAAGATCTCACAGTTCTCGTGAACAGTTGGCTACGGCAAATATTTTTTAGGAAAACACTTGGTAAATACTGATTTAAAAGTGAACACTCTGATATAGCTTCACAGTGTTCTTGTCTTGAAGAGTAGTTAAATTCACATTCTGTAGTTCAGACGCATGGCAATTTTCAAACGAATTTAATGATCTTGGAAACCGAAATGTTCGAAGTTGAGAAGAAATACTGTTTCCTGAACGTCTGACTGTTCCTACCTCTCAGCGAGCTCTCCTATATTGAATAGGCTGAATTTACCACAGCAGGCGACGTCATTCTCCTTGACTCTCTTGAAAAAAGGCTCAGAAAGTATCCAAATTTG
Organism: Apolygus lucorum; assembly: GCA_009739505.2. NCBI lineage: Eukaryota > Metazoa > Arthropoda > Insecta > Hemiptera > Miridae > Apolygus > Apolygus lucorum. The sequence goes on from WIXP02000048.1 coordinate 9,900, forward strand.
GCAGGTATTTAACTTTCACGATATTCTTTCTCAAGTATTCAGGGAGTGAGGAATATTTGATTTTCAAAGTGCGGCCGTCAGTCCTCGAACCCCCTAAGAAGTTCTATTTCTCGTCTGAGGAAGAGAAAGTGAAATTCCCTCTGCCGTTCATCCTTACCAGCTTATTATGTTGTGTAAGGCCCTTCCTGAATTCAGAGAGACGTCCTAAAAATCCTTAGCTCGAAATAATAGAATCGTAGGAATTTACGAGTTCTGTGTTAGAAAAAATTATTGAAACCATTCAAGTTCCAAAGAAAATAGTTGTTTTATTGGTAACCGAGAACTGCAGAAGGATTATTTGGATACCAAAAAGACCTCTTGCTTCTTATCGAGAAGAAACATATAGTTTCAGACCCACCAGACATCTTCGCTGTTTGGAGATGGTGTTGGATGAAGTTCGCCAATGAGGATTGTTCACTCGATATTGTTTTTGCGGTAGACAACGACGTGGTGTATCGATCGAGACAGCCCATAATTGTGCGGAACAGTTCGCCATGCGCCTCCCTGCCATTTCAATTACCTTAACAGCTTTCTCTTATAGGCAAGTCGCACGCCGAGCTTCCACTTCCCCGCGAATCATCGTTTTATTACTTGCGTTTCGGGGAAGGGTTGATGCACCCAGCAAATGAGTTTCATCCCCCTCGCCACTCGAGATCGTGACTTCCAGATAATTCGCAGGAGAATTGCATTAAAAACTACACTTTATTACACAAAGACTCGTAACTAACTACCGTTGCTTCCTCAGCTGTTGTCCTAGTTCGTGATGTACTAAACCTGCATGTAATCATGAAAAGGCTCTGACGATTAAATTTCAGAATCTGTGAATCCAGTTGAATCGTTCGTTCGACAAAATTTCGTTCAAGCAAGCATAGGAATTACTCAAGGTTTATACGGAGTAATAATTTCAATAAGAACACGAAGAAATACCCTTTTTAAGAAATAATGTCTCATAAAAAACTGCACTTTATTGCACAATTATTTTCAGTAATGAACCTTTGAAATCGAACAATGAAAAAAGTTAATCCCCTCAAAATGTGATGGTTTACTTTTCAAGGTACGTATCGAAAATGCACAACCAGAAGAAATGGGAGAAAAATGACAACCTAGTTCATACCTCTGTGGTATAGCATTTTCCATTCGACATAAACCTTTTCCCAATTGAATTAAACTTTTTGCCAAAAGAATTCACCCTTTTCCCAATTGAATTAAACCTTTTCCCAACACAATTAAACTGTTTTCCGAAAATACCTAATTAAATCTTTTTCCGAAATAATTAAACCTCTTACGGGAAAATAAGGAACTACATGAGTATGTTTGGTGAAACAGTTTAATCAAGAATTAGGAATTGCAGAAAAGTGAACAACAAAGGCGTGAACGAATAACGAATAAGGTAGGGTGAATGAATTATGAAGCAAGGAACAGTTGGGGTCTCAGTCGGTCGCGCGTTCCGGGTAAGTATTTCTCAAAATTACCGGCGCTCAAACTTTAAAAGTTGTACCTAAATTTGACATTTTCAAGGATTTTTGAAATTCATTAGTGCAGCAGTCTAGCGAATTGAAAAACTAAAAGATTGCCGCTGGAATCATCAAAGTCGAACAATATTTGTCTGAGAAAAATGTTAATTAATTGAACTAATTGAATAAACAGTTTTCCCCCAGTGGTGTCTACTTGTATGTATGCTCACTGATATTTCACTGGTTGTTACGTCGTTTATTTATTTTTTATTACATCCCCTTCTTTTGAGAGGTTTAATTATTTTGGAAAAAAGTTTAATTATGTTGGGAAAAGGTTTAATTCAATTGGGAAAAGGGTGAATTCTTTTGGCAAAACGTTTAATTCAATTGCGAAAAGGTTTAATTCAATTGGGAAAAGGTTTATATCAAATGGAAAATGCTATACCACAGAGGTATGAACTAGGTTGTCTATTTTCTTCCTTTCCTTTCCCTTAACAGGGTGTCCCAATACTTCAGGAATCGATTCTAACTCTAATTTGCATTAATTTTTCACTATCAGCAATTTTTTACTCCGCTTAGAATACCACTTTTTTCCGTGTTTTCGACCTTACAATAACATTTTTCCATGCTAATTCGAATCTGATTAGGTTGGAAAAAGTGTTAAATTTACCATTTTTGAGCTATTGACCGGTGCAAAGAAACTGTACACTAGGATAGTCATTTTATCTCAAACCTTTTTTTCTTCAGACGGTGATTTTTTTCTACTTAAACGCGGTGTTTTCAGAGTGGATTAAAGTCCATCGCAACGATTAGGTACTTCAAGTCGTGTTCGTTGTAATCCTGATCATTCGAATGTGGCGATTCGAAAACCATGCTCAAAGTCCGTGGCTCCCTTCAAATGACGATTTAAATTGGGAAAGAGAGGTGGTTGAAGGGAGAAAACTATTTCCCGAATGAGTAGTCGGTAGGTGGGAAACTGGTGAGATTACCGTGGAAGGGGTGGGGCGGCCGATGACCGGATCATTTCGCTTGGTTTCGCCTCAAAGACCGACTCAACGCACTCGGACGTTGCTGCTGTCTTCCTTTCTAGATTGAATCCTCTTTTAAAAATCCTCCGGCAATTCCGGATTATTACTACCGGGCCTTGAGTCCTTCAATCCCTTGTCTCCATCCAGGCGCTTCGGGAGAATTTCACCCGGGGAAGCCACCAGATTACCGAACATAGGGCAGCAGATTGGTTCTCTCACACCGTCAAAGCGCTTCTCTCTTCCACATTTTTATATCAGGAGTAATAACTTTGGTGGTATTAGCTAAGAACGACTATTCTGAGGGATGATGGAAATCACAGCCCTCATTGGGGGAACTGCATTTTGTATTGGATCATCGAAATAATAGAATACCTACATCTTATCGAAAAATGATAAGCAAGTATCTTTCCAATGATGGGATGCGGTGTGTTGTCACGAATTGGTACAGTTACATGGCAATTGGTGGTACCGTATGTAAATGAAATGGAACCGCATATGAGTAATGCAAACACGGACCCACATTCATTCATGTCATTTCGATCACATTTCCAGGGTTTGTGCAGGTTGGGGGTCTGGACTGTCCGTTATAAGTAAACTTCATCTATGTTCATGTGGAAATGTAATGGTTTACAATCCTCCAAGCCTTCTTGTCCCTTCCTGATTGTCCAGTTTCTCTCGTAATTGGTGCTATTTTAGGATGGACTCTACATTTTGACTATTTCCCATGCGTTTCATCGTGATCGAATAATAATCTTGAGTGTATCCGTCCAATGGGGGGTGCGCCTGATTTTTAAAAAAATTTTTAATCTAAACTAGACCTCATTCTGAGAATTTTGACACCAACCGCGACCTTTTCCTATGATTTTTCAAAGTTTCGAATGTTTATGACGTCACGCGCACCTTCCGCCTGGGCTGGACCCCCCAGCCCACTGTGACGTCATAAACATTCGAAACTTTGAAAAATCATAGGAAAAGGTCTTCTCACGCTATAAGGTCGCGTTTGGTGTCAAAATTCTCAGAATGAGGTCTAGTTTAGATTAAAAATAACAATAAACAGTTTTTCCTACCCATGCGCACACCCCATTCCGATACAATTTTCTGGGATTGCATGATGGAGACTCTAAATGGTTTCCCATGAATTTCATTGTGATCGGATCATCACAGTGAGATCCTTCCAACGAGCATTACATCTACGGTTTCCATCAGATTCGGAGGGCATACGTTTCGACGATCCCCTATGCTACGGATCATCTGTTCAATCGAATGATGGAAATGAGGAATCCATGTGCACACCAGACGTTGTTTATTGTTCCAAATTATTGGTCTAACAGAGAACTCCCCTGAAATAGAGAGTGGAATGATATGATGGGTAGGTTATTATAAGTCGCTGAGAAAAACGGGGAAAGGATAAAGCGAGTAACAATGGCTTCCAGTCTTCAGTAGATGATCAGAGTCCATGTTTTTGTCCTCTCTTCTCCAAATTTCAGCTTTTGAAGAATTCATTCGTCCTAGAGAAGTTCCTCGGCTTAGTGTGGCCATTATATTATGTGTTCTAATTCGTCATTCCGTCATACCTTGGAAATTGTTTCACAACCACTTCTGCCGATCACTTATTAGGATTTTCGTAGTTGATGGTATTCAATCTCCATTATCAAAAGACCCCATTCTCATTGAAATTCAATGTGTACCACGATTATACTTATACAATTACTGTAGTATCACTCAATTCTAGCCAAATTGAATAATTAAATCTTCATTTTGGTTTATTATTTTCAATAATGAACCTTTGGAATCGACCAAGAAAAAAAAAATTTTAACACCCCCTCAAAATTTGATGGTTTACGTTTCAAGGTACGTAGAATCCAAAAATCGAATAAAAATTTGGCCGTCCGTCCGCCGTACGCCGTACGCGGCACTTTTGCCACTTAGCATTGACCGATTTTGATGAAATTTGGTATGTAGGCTCCATTTGGGGTCTAGTTGTGCCACGAAGCTTTTGGTTGATGTAGGTCACTCCTAAGGGTTCCAAAATCAATTTTGAAATTTTGAAAACGCTCTAACTCAAAAAATTTCAATATAAAGGTATTGTTTTTCCTTCAATTTAAGATTCTATAGAATTTTTTGAGACCACGCGGAGCTCTGTAGGACAAACCGTTCGTTCACTACGAAAATTTAAGTATTTATATTGAAATATATATATATATAAATCAGAACACGAGTGTGAATCGCAAAAGAGGCCTAATCTCCGTTAAAATTAGAGCAGACCGAAATGCAATCGATGGTTGGTGATTTTGATTTTTTTGTTGTTGATTTTTTTGATTTTTTTTTATTTTTTTTATTTATTTTTTTTTTTTTTCTTTTTTTCATATTGGATGGTTGGTGATTTTGTAGACGAGTGATCTATATAGAAAATAATAAACCATTGTGTAATAATTTGCAGCGTTTTTCGATGAGAACTTGTACGTACTTCCGTTCAAGTTCATTTTTGTGGTAGAGAGCTGCGCACAGTAGTTTTTTTCTCCGTTTCTTCCATCGCTCCTCTTCATTATACCTTCCCAATGCACCTTCTTGGAAATAAAAAGTATCATTGCCGCATACCGAATGAGCTGAATAATTTAAACCACCCCGCCTCTCTCTTATCCAGATGATTTTTCTAGAGAAACCATTGTAAATGCTAAGAATAGGAGGAGGAACAATGAAACATTCCTTAACAATGTGTCTCATCGGGGAGTTCTTAATATTCTGAACAAACAGAGCGTTTAACCAACTCTTCTGATTGACGTCATTCATATCCAAATCAGCGGGTCGATGCTAATTGTGCTCAAATCAAAGAGACTAGTGATCACGCGGAATGAACAGGGTTTATCCCACGTACTCCTCACCTCGTATTTTCTAGTTCTCTCGGTTAACACTTCTGAAATCCAAGGTTTCCATTGTCCAAAATGTTGTCATTTTTCTCTCCTAGTTCGACGGTTACAGTTTTTTCATCGCTATGAATTCCAACCTGACTAGGAGGTGTTTTCGCCTTGTTTCCGAATCCAACATTGAAAAGTTCACAATACTTTTGAAGAGAAAATTTGTTTTCATGAATCTTTGTGAATGAATTGTGCTCAAATTCGAATCTTCATGTGTCCCGTTGGAAAGAACAAAATAGATAAATTGTTGTTAGCAATATACGGGTAGGTGCGACAACAATACGTATCATTACACCCTATCATACCCGTGGTGTTGGAAAATATGTTTCGTTTCTTGCGGTAACAATTTCTATTACACTTGTGGATTTTGATGGCAAACGTGCTCTATCATAGTAGTAGTAGAGACTTTATCACAGGGTGTTTACATTTTAGATTCAGCTATAGTACGTTCAACGTAAGATCTTACAAATACATTACGTGTTTTTTACCACCTGTTGTCGTGAGTTTTTACGTTCAAATCATCCCAGTTATATGAGATTAAACACATTGTTTAATTTGCATGATTCCAGGGGGACTTCGGTTTGTCCGAGGAGTAGAGAGGAAAGAGTGCGGTAGAAGTGTATTCCTACAATGTCCTGATACTTCAAGACAGTAGCATTGTATGCGGCACTTGAATCAACCATACTGGCAACTCACTATTATGCAAATACCAATGAAAAGTTACATCAATGTTGGTATCATTTTTAGATGTTATTCCTATTATGCCTTTGAGCCATTACTACCAACGTGATTCCTTTCTTGCATTTGTCGTTGGTCAAACAAAAAATTGATCGTGTCATCAGAAAAGAAGCCTGATAACTTTCGAACGGTGGAGTATGAAAGCGCTAATCCTTTGGGGAGCGATCACGAGAGTATTGCAAAAGCGCCAAAGTCACTTGCAAAAGCGCGAATATTCTAGAAGTGTTGAATTCTTGACTTTGAAAAGGCAGTTCACTCGTCAGTAGAACTGGTCTTCTCGAACTCCGAAATATTATGTTGCCATTTTCATTTTGGCCAAGCTCTGTTCAGAAAAATTCACAGCCTTGGACTCAGGAACGATTATGTCAGCCACACTCCGAAAGGACAACACTTGAAAACGTATTTCTTACCTCGTGGAGGAGGCATTTTTGGACGTGATCGAGGAAGTCCTTGCCGACAGTCGAATTGGCTAGGTACTTCATAGAATACCTGGCAAAAACTTACGTTAAGCCTAAAAGCAGATTTCCACCGGACATGTGGGCGCGAAGTCGACAAATATCCCCGAACCAAAATTTGTAGGCAAAATATGAGGAGGGAATTTTGACGCTTTCGGAATACGCCCGAAAAGTTGGGATCCGCAATCAAGCGGTGCTTCACTGAATTCAAGTCGTTCGATCGTTCAAACTCAAACATTGACAATCCTATTGAAATTAACCTTACTTATGACCTTTTTTAAATTAACATTAAATGTTAATCAAAAAGAAAATGTCAAACAAAAGCGTAAAAAATTAGGTGAGAAAGCGCAAAAATACAGAATATTACAAATTTTGTAAGATTCTGTATTTTTGCGCTTTCTCACCTAATTTTTTACGCTTTTGTCAAGCCATGCTTCCCGGAAATTAGCGCTTTCGTGCATCGTTTTTCAGCGGATTACCGCTTAAGCCATCTGGCCTTTCGAAATGTGAACCAATGCAATGCTTCCGACACCGACGTAATTTTTTTTCAACTGTATTTTTCAGTACGGCTGTACGGTTGACTCAAGTCCCGCAAATATACACTACTACTCAATAGGACAGTTGCCTCCATGACAATCATTTTCAGTTTATCAAGGTTCTAGCTGAAATCAGCGTATTGAATTCGAAGCATTTCGATGATATAGTACCCTATTGAGGCAAACAATTTTCGGTTATGAACTTCCATCGTTTGGAGAAAAATATGGATTAATCTAAACTCTCGACGCGATTTTCTTCACTCAGATGACTAGTTGAATCTTGAGTAGGACATTAGTCTGCTCGCTACCAAGACCGTGATCTTCAAGCACACTAGTCTCCACGGATCCCAATCCATATTGTCGAAATATCGGTATCCATCTTCCGGCGCTCCCAATTATGATCTCGAGGCACCTGCAAATGGTTTTTTTCTCGCTCTTCCCTGTTCGAAAAGCGCAATCCTCACGAGGTGATCGTAACTTCCCTTTGATCATCGACCTCGAAAAAAGATGCAAAACTCAAGAATTATAATGAAAAACTCGGAGCAGGAACATATTACTTTTTGTCAGGAGTAACGAACGAGAGTATGGTAGCGACTCGAGAGCATTACCGTCTGGTGATTTCAATAAGAGGAGCTGCAGAGCGAGCGAGCGAGATAGTAAAAGACCGTGGAAAGAAGAGGGAGATATATGAGAGATTCCAGGTAAAATCGATGCCCTGAAGGTTTCTCTTGGTTGCTCTTGACTAATAGGCAAGATGGCCGTTCTGATCGAACCAATGACTAATCGCCTGCGATTAACTCAGCCCACTTAATCTCTAGCTTCCCAATCAATCTCCAACGGGGCCCTTTCAACAGCAAGCCTCATCCTCGGACCGTTTCCACTTCTACACCTTAGCAGTTTTATACCATCATCGCCCCTTCTCGCTATCATTATTGGGTACACCCACCAATACCACCTCCGTCTTCACCATTAGGCATGTAAGAATCATTGTTCATTCCAATACCTAATTTATGTAATTTATTCATGAAAAATCTTCAAAGACGTCTGTACGCTTCTCATACATTTCAACTGCCTCACATTATCCCCAAAATTGAACCATTTTGTCATTTATCACAAAATCAGGTGCGAGCACTGTAATGAGCTCAACGAAATGTAGTATTGATTCCTTCAGGAACAAAATGGTTGAAAATGGCTTACAATTCAGCATCTTACCTTTAATTAAGTATCGGATAATTAATATTCAAAAAGCTTGGCTATTTTTGGATATTTTTTCCCGAGGAGTTGTGAATTAAGTTTCATCTTCTATTGTCCCAATTCCAATTAATTCCTATTTTACCAAAGTGGCTTGGTTTTCACTTTTAGAAAATGAAAAACAACCTCCGAAATCTGTATTTTCGCAATTTACTTGGAGGTGTTCTATTTCGTCGCTCCCGATAAAATATTTAATAATTGAACGTTTCCAAAAACGTACAATCCGCTGCTTGCAATTTTCTCGCTAATTAAATTCCCGATTTCAATCAAATTGGGAGAGTAATGAAGAACTGATATCTTGACTATGTCACAATAATTTCGTCGTTATCATACCATTGGTAGCCTCTTCGTAGACACTAACGTGAATTCCTTGTAACAATATATAACACCCACAGTTTCGATCCGTTATCGACGAAAATTTCAGGGATTGTGCGGGTAGGTCCCAAGATGGTCCCTTATGAATTTCACAGCTCCCAGATTGCGCGTTCGCGTACCTATAATCTTCTACATCCCATTTTAACACTCTCTCGTGGTTGTTCGATTTCGCTCTAGGTATATTGATGATGGTTCTAGAGTGATTTTTCGATTGTCAAAATCCCACGAATCGTCGGTAGCCACGCAACAACTGCCATAGTTTTCAAGTGAATAATTAGAGATATGGTTCCTATCCAGTCCAGGCTTTCCACTAGCGTCCAACTTATCGAGAACGTCCATATTATGTGACGAATACGAGTAAGCTATGTGCCGCTCCCACGTTGAAGGGTTAGACACCTAGACGAATTCGAAGAGTAAGTCCGGTAGTGAATGATTTTCGCACGTTACGATGGGGATCCCAGTTAGGATTGACTGCCCGGATAGGTTTTGTCTGAGTTTAAAATGAGCGAGACGGCGCGCCACAATGATTCACGACTTCCTGCGAAATGTCACTCAGTTGATAACCTTTCATTCAACACCTACCTTCGCGGCTTTTTCATTCCATCTTCACTAATATAAAATGTTGGGAAAAAACAAGGTGTTGATTATGCGGGCGTATTTTCAAAGAAGTTCTGCGGCAATGGGTCCGGTTAGTAACATTTTTGACAACTTCATTCTATTCTATTCTATCCATCTGTTTTCAAAATTTGTCTCGTACGCGAGATAAATGTGTGTGACTCGAATTTATATTAATCATTGTTACATTTCTAAGTATAATTTCTGTCTAAAAATTGTGAGAAACGGATTGATAAACTGTAGAGTGTATAATATTGTTAAGGCTGGGATGAAAAGTGACCTGTATTCGAGTAAATATGGTGAATTCGGAATCAGTGAATATTACTTGCAAGACTAAGTCATCAAATTACACAAACCCATTTTTTATACCAAAACCTGGATGAAATCGTCAAAAATTGGAGAGGTAATTTTTGTCTGTTTGCTCAACAAGTATGTTTCGAACAGTTTTTGGAGTAGTGTGAGGGGCACATTCCGCAAAAATAACAGTGGAAAGATCGCAATATTTGAGGTATTATAGTACGAGTATGTAGTAACATACCAATATGCCCAGCAGGGGCTACATACTCGTATGGTGACGGGTTAGGATGCTGGTTGGGAATAATATACGCATATGACCCGCGGTTCCAATTTTCACCTTTATCGGAAATTTTGCTTGGCTAGTCTGAAACAAGTCAATTAATTAAAAAACTGGTCAAAAGGGAGCGCGTGACGCCCCAGCTGATATGGGTGTGGATGGGTTCGTAACGTCCCTTCGGTTATTAAATTTTGATTTAATCCAGTTTTTGTGAGTTTCACTCATCGGATACCCCTCATAGTCTCACTGAGGTCTTTTAAATGCTGAAATTAAATTAATCGTGCAAATTCCCCGGTACTCGAAACAACCGGTCCTCTGCTGAACTGTCGCTCCAGTCATCAACCGATCACCCACACTGCAAATACTGTACTTGTAATCGTTCTGAATACTCCCGACAGTTGCGAGATTAATGGACTCGCCTCACAAAAAAAGAAGTAGAAAAAAAGGAAGCAGAAAGCCATCGTGGCTCGCTGAGTAGTTTCAATCAAGCGGGGGCCAAAGAGAAGGTTTGGAGCGATGAGGGAAAACTTCTTGATGATGGGGGCGGTTATCTCGTCACCCGACCTCCGCTACCCCGGTATATTGTCTTTTAATATCGGATCACAGAGGAATAATTGATTGGCTTCGGATTGTAAATAATTAATCTACGAGGGGTCAGGGGAGGGAAGGGATGGGAACACGACTAATCGAGGACCCAGCCTCCTACGGGCCTCGGAAAATGCGTGGGCAAACGGCCATCATTTATTAAACCTCCTCTCATCATCACCACTTTGTATTAACGGTCATTAAGTTTCATGCATTATATCATTCAAGTGCGAGCGGCTTCAGCTTTTTACATATGATTATTCCCGATTGCTATTGTAAAAGCGAGGGGAGAGGGGTGTTATGTAAAAACTCTTGTTCGAAATTAGTTAGCGCCGTCTTTATTTTGGAGTGGGAAACCAAAAGAAACGGAACTGAGAAGGTTTGATGGGCGATTCCTGGGGATCAAAGAACCCCATGATGGCTCTCTCTTCCTCTTTTCGGAGGCTCCCGAATCTTTGAAGTTCAAATAAGTTTTTGAGCCATTCGGCTCACCCTCATCAAGTGCCCTGCGCACATAAAAGATTCAAATTAAATCTTTCGCCTCTCTCGCCTTATTTTAGAGCATTTCTTTCACTTGGGTACCGAACCGAGGAAACCCGAAGAGCTGGTCGCAACCTGTGAACTGACAGAACCTTCTATGGGTACATAAATATAATATTCTATAGAGGAGGGAAAATGACACTATCGATACCTTAAAGCGCAAAGGCGCAGTGTGCATCCATCTTCCTGCGGGTTCAGCTGTGGCCGAGCGAGTTGCGGCATGTGTCTCTAGAGACGAGACCCGAACCGTTTGCGGGGCCGTGAGTTCGGGGCTCGCCTAGAGAGAATATTTTCGGGTAAGCCGGTCGCAGTTCCCCCTCGTCAAAACCCAGGGTGGTGAGGCCAATGGGAAGCCATGAGCGAAATCATCAGAACAAATTCTGATCTTCCCTTAGGAAGACAGCTGATGACGTCCGCGACGCCAGGAATGGCAGTCGGACGAAAATCCAACCTGCCATGGTTGTTTACTTTACTTTACTTTACCACGCATCTTCCACAATTTGTTGTTTTATAATTTCAGAAAAACTCAAATTCAGTAAAAGTAATATTGAGCTTCTTGAAGATTATAGCTTGAAAATTCTTGAAGAAATTAAAGAGTTTAGTGTAATAAACCATTGTTTTAGGAATTGTGCACTGGTGAAAACGTTTTTGCGTTTTTCCTCAAAAATCCGTTTTTGGACATTGCGCCTTTGTGCTTTAAGATATCGATATGGTGGTAGACCTGAGATGGTGAAGAGGTTATTACAGGCTAGGTACTTGGATGAGATGGAATAATACGAATCTTACTTATTTATTAAGTCTTCTTGGAAAGATGTCCAGTTGTTGTTGAACATTCACAAACGCAAAAAATACTGTTTAATTCATCTTGGAACAATAAACTTTTTAACTATAATATTGTATTTTCTCAATAGTTACATTATTTCATCTAAGTACCTTCCTTAAATAATTTCCACCCACAAGTGAAACGACAATCTTCCTCCACAACCCTATAAAACTTCCCCCACCCCACTCCAGAATCCATACAATTATATTTGGTAGTATCCATACATCATTTCCAACATAACCTTTTAACCTCTTCATCAACGTCGAATGGGAAATTCCACCCAAAACGGACTTTAATTTTCTTCTTGATAATATAAGTTTATCGTTTTAATATAAATTAAAGAGTAAATTTTACTTTGGTGAATGTTCAACAACAACTGAACATGTTTCCGAGAAGACTTAATGAAAGTTGCATAATTATTCCATCATCTATCCACCTCATCTAAGTATCTAACCAGTAATAACCTCTTCACCATTGTATGTCAACCATCAAATTATTTGTTATAAGCATGAATAGGGTCTTGATACAGGACAGAAACGTCACTTGATTAAAGAAAACATACCTGAAGACTGGTTTATTTTGTTAATTTTTCTCCTCCATTGAAATTGGACTAGCCAGAAACCTACTACAAAATAATATTCGAAGTCAATCTAAATATTCTGTATATCTAAAAATATAATATGCAGCAGCATTTTGGTGTACCAACTGGCGGTCGGTCACTGGGAATGAGAGAATCTGGAGAGAAGGGCCGTGAAAAAGAGTGTTTCACAAGCGGCCCTCGTAAAATGTATCGGAACAATGAGGTCACTTATGGGCTGCTCTTCATCTCGACTGTAACAAGTCCGTCACTCCCCGCCCGCATAAAATGGCCGGGCCTACCTGTAGCACTGTCTGCCGACTCACCACCTCGATTCTCCGTCTTCACAATGCTGCATTCCTTCTTTATGTTGATTGACCGGTCGATATTCCTCCTTCATGTTGAATCTGATCTATCCGACGCGCCGTGCCTGGAATCCATCGACACTACTTACTATTCCCCATTCGATTTGCATGGATATTGTTAGACTTCTGGGTAATTTTGTTAGTTCTTTGTCAGCATCTGGGAATAGTTCAATGCCGTTCGATGAGTAAGAACAACCTACTGTTGCATTGGAACATGTAGAATCTGGCCATTGCTACAAAAAGAGGGATACCATTTCCTATGGAAATCTACTTTCGTACATCTAGAAAATCACTTTGGTCCTTTGGTGATTCTCTTTAAGGTTGGATTGGGTGAGTTGATCCTAGTATGAATGCAAGTTTGATTGGTGAGGGTGTAGTAACAGATGCAAACGGGTCCAGCTATTTAAAATCATGATTACATACACAAAATACGATCAGAATAAAAATAATTTGTTTCTTCACTATGACGTGTTTAGTTGTAATAGATATAATTCAATGTTGGACTTATCGTTCCGCAAATAAAACTACGGGAACCTGCGCGGAACGATATTTTTAACGGCTGTTGTTAAATGTGTTTCTAAGGATTTTGTTTATTATTGCAGCTGTACGAGCTCAGCGACGACCCAAAGCGAAAAGAGTTCCTCGACGACCTGTTTCTATTTATGCAAAAAAGAGGTAAGTTTTCAGTTTTTTAGTATCATTTCTATTTCCGAGGTACCTGAACAGAAATATATTTAGATGCATAATTTTCAGCGTCAGCTTGCAAGTTTAGACAAGCCTAATATGTTCGTTTCAAGAACCCCAAGCGTTAGAATATTCGACCTCCCGAAGAATCGAATTTTGTGAAAATACAAACAAATTAGCAATAGAATTTGCCCCTTGAAGTAGTGGGAGGTACCCAGTTTTTCCTTGCATCAATATTTCTATTTCAAAAACATGAACTAGCTATTAACTGATTAGTTAATCCAGTCGACCCTAACTTGAGAAGAACCAATTCATCCAACCAACTGAACAATCCAAAATAATTTTGGAACAATTCAAAATTCACAGTTTTTTCAATGCAAAAAGCAGTTAGTAGCTCCGTACAGTTGGGCTGCAAATCAACTGTCGATTATATAAAAATATCGATATTTTGACTTTTACTATCGATTTTTTAAATCGAAATAAAGTATTCTGATATTTATTGATCATCGACTATTTTGCGTCGACACTTTTTTTCAATCTCAATATTTTGAGTGCGCATTTTTAGTACCAAAGTTTCCCTGAGCGCGTAGTTCTGCCCTTTCATCATTTATTTCTGAATAACAGGAAGGATCACTGGCCTCATCAACAACAGCAATTAAAACTACTAATTTGCTCATATATTTCTAACGTTTGTTGAATACGATTGTGTCCAGGTTTATCATCGCTCAGCCCAAGGCAGTAAATGGGAATATGGGAAATGAAGTTCATAATATTTCATGAGATTCGTTAAAAAAATGGGTTCATAATTTTTCGTTCTACCTTAGGATTCCAAAGTAAGAGAGTAAGTATGAGAAGTGAAAAACAAGGATACCTATTTGGTAAATCAACTAAACAGGTAGACAGGTAATGTAACTTACCTACCTATTTAGTCCGGTAGGTATGAGTTGATTTTCCAGATTTTCGTATTCATCTCTGAAGCTTATCTTATTGGGATAAAATCGCTCATTTTGATGATTTCGTTACTGGGAAAAGCACTTCTAAAAAATTTGCTTTCTACACTCGCAATATTTATTATTGGTCCGATGTATCGATGATACTGATTATATTATGTTGCCGATGTTGCATCCCTATCGTAGAGTGGATGTTTTTCAGGACATTTTAACTCCTCTGTATTTCTCTCATTAGCTCGGTCTGGTGAGGTATTTGTAGAAAACAAAATGTAAAGTTTCACATTCTATTCGCCCTCCACTCTGTATATTAATGTAGAGTGGCAAACTTGCAGCTTCTTCTGAACAAGAAACACCTATTCCAAGTTCACCTTCCAAGCCGAACAGCTTTCCATGTTCCCATGTTTGTGGTGGCGATGTTCGTGTTTCACAATAGACATGTTCAATGCTCAGTTCAATGTTCAGTGCTCAAGAGCAACATCCAATATCAAAATCGTCATCTAGAACCTCCCTACAATCGTACCTACTAAACAATAAAAATTGATCCGTGTCTAAAACGATATTTCAATGCAATGTTTAGAGTTCGTGCGGAATAGGATTTAGATGGTCCCCAATGAATTTAGTTGCCCTCGGATTGGGAGTAGCTTCTAAGCATGCGTTAACAAGCATCCGAAGTTTTCATTCGATTTCGAAAATAATTTTCATGATTTATATGATTTGGACTCTGGATGATCTCCCTTGAACTTCATGTTGATTGCATAAATAATTCCTTGTAAAAAAAATTTCCTAACTTTCATGCCGAATCCGACGAAATTTAGTGATAGTGTCGGTTGGGAGAAGGATGATCCCCTATGAATTTTATTTCTATAGTAGTTTTGTGTATAACTATTAATGCCCTCTGAAATATAAAAACATTCTCCCGAGCGTAATATGTACTATTTATTATTAATATAAAAAAATAGTTTTGCAGCAAAACATGCTTCGTGAAAGGAAAGAGCTCCTTCACCATCGCCTCTTGAAATGTACTTAACAATATCACCGCGGGATGGTATATTATTACCGAGGATTTCATTATTTGGCCCTCATTACTTTCAACTCGAAAATTGTACTAGTAATAAGGCAATTTATATGTTGATATGATGATGTTCTGCTCTGCGGTATTACGGGCGGAACTGAGGAAATTCGAAGATCGAGCGTTGAACGGAGTTGGGGATTGCGGCTTTGACATGACGATATGTCATTCGCCTCTCCAACAGTTAGTATGAGCCGGTAGCCATCCTTATGAGTTGATGGTCCATTCCGTTTCGAGAAAGAGCTCTTGTTAACGCTTTAAAATAACCGTGCACCTATCCCGACGGCTCGCCCTCCCCTTTGATTTTAACCAACAATCATCTGAATCGACCGCTATCAATCAAACCCTTCAACGAGATTGTATAATTATAGATATAATAAAAATAAAATGAAAAAATGCTAAGTAAGGTAGAGGTGATTAGGGCGGATGATTGGCAGGATGTGTCGTTGCTTGTTAATGGTCGGTGGGGTAGCTCTGATTACCACTGATACCTACAACTTACTGATGAGCCTGCGTCTTATTAAATCCTATTTCTTGCACGACTTTGACGGATAGCCCTTTACAATACCACGATATCTCCTCCCTTACCTACCGTCCCGGCCCATCCATACATAATATCTTCGCTGGTGAAGGGATAAGAAAGAGCAGCTCTCTCCCAGTCAAGAAGACCATCCGATTCAAATGAAATTCAGTGTTTGATCGTGTGTTTTCCAAAGCGGTTGAAGACACTCCCTAAGAGCATCTGTCACCCTAATCTCGTCTAGTTTTTTTTTTTTAATCCATGAAATCTGACGTCTTCACATTCTTTATCTTTTGAACCAATTTTCTTCTTGAAAGAATTAAAAAAGAACGAAGAACTCAAAAATTGGAAGGTTGAACTTTAAACTATGACTTGGAATTGACAGGTGGAAACAGTTTTAAGGGGACAAAACCCCGTAGACTCTTTAGAACGGTCAGGAATTTGTCTGACAACCAGTCTGTATTTATGTAAAAATGCATGTAATATATAACTATCCCAACTTGTATGGTAGCCGCTGCGCGCATTCACGTTGCTCAATTTCGTTCTGATTCAGAGAGTAGTTGGATATCGTGTCGACCATAGCCTATGTTTCATAATGAGGAATTTCACCGAATTCTGTTTGCATTTTTCCTGAATAGTTAATGGTGTGGGATAGATGAAAATCGGGCTGATTTCGGAAAATAAGTCTCCTGTTATTTTTGGGAGACAATCAAAATTTTTTATTTCAAAACTAACCGGGAAAACGGACGTGAAGCGGGAACGCTCGCTGATTGGGCTATTCGGATCGCCGTCTCCTCCCAGTTTTGCCCATTGGGACGACGAAATTGTGTTTTCTAAGATGAAAGTTATCAAACAAAAACAGGGGAAACCTAATTTTCCCCATCTTGCTTTTCCTATTTTTTCTTCAGTTTTTCGATTTCGAACGAAATCGAAAAAAATTTCGATTTTCGTGAAATTTTGCATCTGGGGACTATAGATTTCTCGATCTCAGCGCTTCAAGCGGCCAGAAATGAACTATTCCAGGATGACGTCATTTTCCCGTTTTTTTTAAACATTCGTATTTTCTACACTGTTTTGTTTATTCGTAAATTAGGAAGTTCGGGCTGAAAGTTTCTCTTAGGAGGTTTTTCGAGGTGCTGAATCCGATTTTGGGGTCAAAAATAGGAAATTCCGACATGGTGAAATTCCTCATTAAATCCTTGTCACAAACATTACTTATACAGGTTTCAAATTTGAAAGAATTTTTGGGGTTAGGCCCCCAGATGATGCGGTATGAATTTCACCCCACCGGGACTGAGGACAACCTCTGGACTTGCGCTAACGTTACGTCCCTTAGGCCTCGTTTTCTCACTACCTAGTAGTCCAGTTTCGCTCATACTCAGAGGATTAGCTGATACTGACAATCTGATTATCCCCTATCAGTTTGATTGTGATGGGATCAATGGCTCTAGATGATCATCCTCCTGTGATTTATCTCTAACGACTTCGCTCGAACTTGGAGGTTTTTTCATCTGATCCGAATCATCTATAAAATCATGTTGTGGGTAATTTGAACCTATGTGCCACATACATTTGGTAGACTTATTTCAATGGTGCGACTGATGACGCTACAACCAACTCATTCGCAGTAGGTAGATGTGGTTAACCATGATTCCCATCTATCTCTATTTCCAATGAACTCACCTGAGTAGGTATTCGACGCTCGACCGACCACCGATACTCGTGCAAAAGACATCTTCAGAGCTGTCATTGCAGTCTTGTCTTGGCAAATTTTACACAAATTACTTATGAGGTACAAGGAGAGGCAGGAGCAGGTCTGGAAAACAACAGGTCCGTCAAATAAACACCACCTCTTCTCATTTAGGCCTCAGCTCACCAATACACTGCGCTAACCAATCCTGAACGGTTGATGGATGGGAAACCGATCGAGCGACGCTCACCTAATGCGCACATAATTGCGGTAGCAGTCTCCGCCTCTCCTCTTCCAGTTCAGCTCCCATCAGAAATTTCAACGGTGGGTACTGTAAATGAATAATTCATCGGGTCGAAGAAATTAGCGATTTAATCCTCTCCCTCAGTCCGGCCGATCACCGTACTCCATCACAGTCAACCTGTCGGTCAATTACTCCTGGCTCAAAGTATATAAGAAAGGTTTCGACAAATGGAACATTAGGTGCAGGTATTTCGAAGGTGGTATAAAGCTACAGCAACGTAGACTACTAAACGTTCGGATGAATATATACATTACCTTGCCTGTTTAGAAAATACCACTCTCTTGAACCTAGATCGTAAATATAATACAATTTACCAGGAGGCAAGCAGATCGCTAAGTTCGCTATTTCTAAATTTGTTGTGAGAGGCATCTATCCCATTCAGAAATTTTAAAGAAAATGTACAGTTTCAGGAATCGATTCAGCAGCTAACTTGCAACAATTTTTTTCCTTTAACATTTTTTTACTCCCCTACAAATCCGACGTTTTTGCACACGTTTTGATTTTGTGTTTTGCCTTTTATCAATGTGCATTTTTTATTGTTTTTTAATTTCAGAAAAACTCAAATTCAACAAGACTATTATTGACCTTCTTGACGATTATAGCTTGAAAATGTCTTAAAGAAATTGTTGGGGAAAGAAAGGGGTTGTGTTAAGAACCAATTAATCTTTCCGACATATCAGCATTTATTCAAACGAAAACGAATTTTGGTATTTTCTTCCAATAAGTAGAAAAAGTATGATATGATTATATTGTGTAGCTATAAGAATGAAAATGAGGAGCTCCTCCTAATATTGTTTTCGAAATAATAATTCGAAACCATCTACCTACTCGAATTTGAGAATAATAAACCTTCTAGGTTTATACAAGAAAAATAGAAAATAAATAGAATATGGACAGTTCTGACCAGTTTTGTAAGATGAGACCCAACTCCCGACACCCTTGACGCTGTCGACGGCGTGGCGAATGCGGCCTTGATCCCAAACGGCTGAACAGCACCAGTCAGTCAGGATACGGCGAGTTCGTGCAACTCCGTTCGAAGCAGGTGATGGTAGTGACACGGAATGGTGTCCTGGAAAAGATTGGTACCCAGAAATTAGATGGGAGTTCGACTTGGAGTGCACGTGGCACCTATGGGGCTTTTGGAGATCAGTAGGTAGGTACTCACTCTCTATCCACTGATGAACTGCACAAGAAATGGCACCCACAAGCTCCTGCGGTCCTTGAGGAAGATTGGACTAGGCAGACAGTCAATGAAGAAGTTTTCCCCGGATGCTGATGACCGGGTAGAAGACAAAAGATTCCAAAAGATTGCTGGATATTGACTCGTTTTTCCAACATGCGAAAGAGGCAGGTCGCTGAACACTGGTGAAGAGATGGCAGGTCGATTCCCACCCCGGAACATCCCCACTAACGCGATTCACTTGATACACAAGGGTTCACCGGGTCACCTTCACATCAATCTTACTTGCTATAAAAATAAACATAGATAAACTTCTAGATGTTGCGGCAACATAACCGCCCGCCAAATTTGTGATACAAATTTCAAAATTATGCCTCAAAGGGATTGGAATTTAGGGGTAGAAGAGGAACCAGTTTCACTAAGGGTCGCTTATAGGATGAGGAAGAAGTGGAGACTGTGACGATTCTGACTACACCATCTCTACCAGGATGTAAGTCGGATATCCTAGCCAAAGGCCAGTGTTGGACTGGAGAGGAGCTTTCTTTCAGCAGCACTAAATCTCCTATCTTCGGATTTGGAGTACTGGAAGTCCACTTAGATCTTGCGAGAAGAGTTGAGAGATATTCTTGCTTCCAGCGCGTCCAAAAGTATTCCGACATCCGTTTTATAAGTTGCCAGCGGTCCAGGTGGTTGAGTTTCTCTTCAATCAACGATGGTTCTGGAACTGTAGTTAACAGGTCCCCGATCAAGAAGTGTGCGGGTGACAAGTATTCACATTCGCTTGGATGGCTTGATAAAGGACAAAGGGGTCGCGAATTTAGAATTGCCTCTATTTTAGCAAATAGAGTGGCCATTTCCTCGAATGTTAACGGGGTGTCTCCGGCTATCTTCTGGAGAAGCTGCTTTGAAGATTTGACGCCGGCTTCCCATAGCCCTCCCATGTGAGGTGCTAAGGGAGGATTGAACATCCACTTCACGCCCTTGAAGCTGACATGGTCGGATATCTGCTTTCGGGTATGTTCATCATTATACCATTTCCATAAGTCCTTCAGTCGGTTTGAAGCGGCTATGAAGTTCTTACCGCAATCCGAATGGACTTCGCTAGGGAGTCCTCTCCTGGAGATGAAGCGGTCGAACGCAGCGAGAAAGGCGTCTCCAGAAAGGCTTGTTACTGGTTCCAGGTGAAGTGCCTTAGTGGTCAAACATACTATGAGACACATGTAGGCCTTTGAAATAGCAGCTTTACGTCGGTTGGATTCTTTAACAAGAAACGGTCCAGCAAAATCAATCCCTATGCGAGAAAACGCACGACTTCGTTGGACTCGGAAAGAGGGTAAGTCACTCATCATTGGATTTGGAGATTTGGCCTTCAATTTGTAACATTTTATACAATAAAATGTCCGTTGTTGCACAACACGTCGAATAGAAGGTATCCAGTACTTTGTCTGGATTAAAGCTTGGAGTAACGAAGGCCCAGGATGAAGATATACTTTATGGAAATAATCAACAATGAGTATCGTGAGATGACATTTGGGCGGTAATAAAACAGGGTGTTTATGGTTGTATGGTATGTTGGCATGAAACAACCTACCGCCCGCCCTGAGGATTCCGGAGCTATCTAAAAACGGATTCAGTTTTATGAATCGCTGGATGGCGCATTCCGTGTTTTTTATGTCATTATTGAAGAAATAGAAAAGTTGTACGGACTTGATACACATGTTCAGTGCATTCTCGATTTCCGAAGTCTGCAATGGACCAACTTGTTTGTTTGAAGTGGAGTTCGTTCTTGAATTTGCAAAACATCGTAGAATTCGTGCCAAAACTCGAAGAAGTTTGGAAAGCGAAGAAAATCTTTTCATGATTCTGATCAAAAATGGTTCTTTTGGATCATCTCCAATGGTCACTAGAGTTGGAGAATTTTTCAATTCAGGTAATTCATTTGGTACTGAAAATATCGAGTCAGGCCATTCATTACATGGAAATGACAACCACTCTGGGCCATACCACCAGATGACATGATTTACAAGGTCATTGGGGTATAAACCTCGTGACCCACAATCAGCCGGATTGTCACTCGATTGCACGTGTCTCCATGAACTTGCAGGAATGACGTTGGTAATCTCGACCACTCGATTAGCGACGAATGTTTTCAAACTATAGGTTGGTGTGTGTAGCCAACTCAAGACAATAGTTGAATCTGTGTAAAATATTGGACGTTGACTCGAATCACCGAGAAGTTCGATAAATCCTGAAAGTGAATTGAAGAGACGAGATAACAGTAGTGCACCGGATAATTCTAATCTGGGCACAGATAACACTTTAAGAGGTGCTAACTTGGTCTTCGCAGTCAAAAGGTGAACTCTAATATCAAGCCCTTGGATCGAACGTAAGTAAACAGCGGCACAATACGATTTGATAGAGGCATCGCAGAATCCGATGATTTGATATTCAAATGGTTTGTTCATACCAATGAATCGTGGAATTTGGATTTCAGACAACGATTCAATTTGTGCAATAGTTTTAGACCATTGAAGTTCAAGTTCGGCAGGAATTGGTTCGTCCCAATCGACACCAATTTTCCAAAGTTCCTGTATGAACATTTTCATTAAAATGATGAACGGAGAAAGGAATCCAAGTGGATCATATAATTTGGCAACAGATGAAAGTATACCCCTTTTTGTAAGTTTGTTACATGGGCTTTTGATTGAATACGTGAAATAATCATGAGTAGGTACCCATTGTAAGCCAAGTATTTTCAAAGATGTGTCATCATCATTATAAAATGAAATGGGATTTGAATCAGGCAAAATCGAAACATGGTGCAATAATTCGGGGCAATTGGTTGCCCATTTGCTCAATGAAAAATTCCCTTTTTTCAAAAGAGCTACAACTTGGAGTAAGAGTTCCGTTGCACTTGGAAGTGAATCGCTACCAGTGCATATATCATCGATGAATATATCCCTTTCTAAAACACGTGATGCTTCAGGATACATTTGTCCTTCATCTTGAACAAGCTGACGAATCACCCTCAAAGCTAGGAAAGGTGATGACGAAAGTCCATACGTGATTGTATTCAGTTCAAAAATCTTCAACTCGTCCAACGGAGAATTACGCCAGAATATGCACTGGAAGCTACGATCAGTAGGGTCAAGCCAAATGTGTCTGTACATTTTCACAATATCTGTGACAAATACGATGGGGTGCGAACGAAAATTCAAGAGGATATCACGAATATCGTTCTGCAATTTGGGTCCAATCATTAAATGTTCATTTAGGGAACCCTCAACAGATTTGGCTGATCCATCGAAGACAACTCGAATTTTAACTTTATTTCGATCATTTTTCATGATAGCATGATGAGGAATTACAAATTTGGGGTTGGATGATGAACAACTCATATGATGGAGATTTTCATACTCGAGCATGAATTGGTTGTATTCAAAACGCAATTCAGGATTTTTTTCTAATTTAGTTTCCAAATTTTGGAAACGTTTTAGCGCCATGAACGATGAGCCACTGAAATTTGGGAGAGATCCCTTGAATGGAAGTCTAACGACGTAACTTCCGTCGTCACGACGATAGTGAGTAGAAGAAAAATGTGCTTCACATTCATCATCTTCAGGACTCGGAATAACTTTTGGAATAACAGGTTCTTCCAATTCCCAAAATTGTTTTAAATCGAAATTTATGTCATCAAACATAGGTAGAGTTAGAAGTGATGAACCGTTTTGAGGAGCTGGTTCGTTGAATTTGCCAGTAACAATGTGGCCAAAAATTGTGGGAAACAATTTAGGAATATCATCTCTGATGATGATACCAGAACCAGACCATATGTCACAAAACATATCCGCTCCCAATAGGAAATCGATAGGGGCAGGTTCATAAAAATTTGGATCTGCCAAAGGAAATTTTAAATACTGTTTCCAAATTTCATAGGGTATCTGTGCCGTCGGAAGTAGAGATGTGATTTCCTTGACAACAATGGCATTAGTTGTTAAATTGGGAGATGCCTTATTTCTAGGTTTGATACAGCACTGAACTTGACCTTGGGTTCCTTCGAATAACGTTTGACCGATCCCGGAAATCCGTTTTGTGCATGTGTTGACGTTCAAACCTAATCTTTTAATACATCTCTGCGTTAGAAACGAATAATGACTTGCAGAATCGATTACTAGGCGAATAGTTTGAAAATATCCCCTTGAGTCTCTAATTTCAGCGACTGCAGTGCCCAATAGTACTTGTGTATCGGCAGAATGCATTGTGGTATTCAATGCAGTACCGTTAGAAGAGGTACTGGGATTATTAACGAAGGAATTCACAGGTTTAGGAAGGGGTCTATTACTATCAATGGGAGAATGACATGCATTTTTACACAAGAACGAGTGATGTTTTTGTTTACACCACCTACAAACCCATTTCGATCCGCAATCTTTGATAAAATGACGTGTAGATAAACAATTACGACACCCTTTCCAACCCTTCATAAGTTCTAATCGCTCAGGAACTGAAGCATTGGTAAATTTCTTACAATTTACCAAGGTGTGCCGATTTTCACCACAAATCGAACACAAGATCGAATTTGAATTTTCATTCGACTTTACTCCGCCCGATTCATTAGTCAGCAATGAAGGTTTCGAATGTTGTTTAGAGAAATATCGTGGAGACATTTTAGAAATCTGGTTGTTAGATTTGGAACTGCTATCCAAAGTCGAGTAATCGAAATTTATGTCACAACCAGCAGCGAAACGAAGAGAAAGCGATCGATTTCTCACAAATTTTGTAAGTAAATCAAAAGTGGGAAATTCATTATTTTTGTTTTCGATTTCGAAGTGTTCTCGAGTGACAGAATCGAGACAACGAATCGTTAGATGAAATAGAATGAATCCAGCTTCATCCTGAATTTGCAGTAATTTGAAAGCTTCGACGTGTTCAGAAATTTTGATCAAAAATTCGTTCATGGAATCTACAGTAGGTTTTCCATGTTGAGGTTTGAAGCTTAGAATTTGGTTCAAATACGCTGATGCTAATAAACGTTTACTGGCGTAAGTGTCACACAAGGCCTTCCAAGCTAACTGATAATTTCTATCTTCAATTTGAAAACGATTTATTACTCCAGCAGCTTCACCACTTACAGATGAAAGCAAATAATGAAACTTTTTCGTGTCACTCATTTGTTCATTATGAACCATAGATACGAATGAATCGTGAAATTTACGCCATTCTAAAATTTTACCAGAAAATTTAGGTAAATTCAGTTTGGGTAAACTCTGATTAGATGACACCTGAAAAGTAGTTTCACCGGTAGTGGTATTAGCCATAGCAGCAGTACGAGCAGCGTGCGCCCTAGTTGTTTCAGCAGCAGTCAATTTTTCAAGGATACCAAGACTTTCGTAATAATAACCCTTAATCCCCAATTTTAATGATTTTTCTTCTTCGGTGGGAAATAGTAATTGAACCGGAGATGCTTCAGCTCCGTCGGTTAGAAGCTCGAAATCAAGAAGTTCTTCGTAAACGCTCTCGAAAAGAGTATAATATTTTTCCAAACTTTTCATAGCACCTTTAAAATTGCAAATTTGTTCAGGATCAGTCAGCGCTGAACGTCCCTTCTTCGTGATGAAGTTAATTTCGGATGCATAGGTATTGAGTTTACGTTTTAGAGACTCAAACTCCTTTCTCGTACCCTTTTTCGACATTTTGGCAGAAACGAACCAAATAAGGAATTCTGGATTTGGGAAATGAAAACGGGAAGAGGCGTTTGAGACAAAACAATACCTAAAAAAGTACCAATAAATGAGTACCTGTGACAACCTTGGCACAATTCGTGTCCTATTTAAGAACTAAAATTGAGAAGAAAACTAGGCGGTAATTTTTGTCCTATTTTTTGAGGATTCAAAAATTAGAAGAAAACACCAAAATTCATCAACCACGCTCTGCTACCAAAAAAAGATTTATGTTGGGGAAAGAAAGGGGTTGTGTTAAGAACCAATTAATCTTTCCGACATATCAGCATTTATTCAAACGAAAACGAATTTTGGTATTTTCTTCCAATAAGTAGAAAAAGTATGATATGATTATATTGTGTAGCTATAAGAATGAAAATGAGGAGCTCCTCCTAATATTGTTTTCGAAATAATAATTCGAAACCATCTACCTACTCGAATTTGAGAATAATAAACCTTCTAGGTTTATACAAGAAAAATAGAAAATAAATAGAATATGGACAGTTCTGACCAGTTTTGTAAGATGAGACCCAACTCCCGACACCCTTGACGCTGTCGACGGCGTGGCGAATGCGGCCTTGATCCCAAACGGCTGAACAGCACCAGTCAGTCAGGATACGGCGAGTTCGTGCAACTCCGTTCGAAGCAGGTGATGGTAGTGACACGGAATGGTGTCCTGGAAAAGATTGGTACCCAGAAATTAGATGGGAGTTCGACTTGGAGTGCACGTGGCACCTATGGGGCTTTTGGAGATCAGTAGGTAGGTACTCACTCTCTATCCACTGATGAACTGCACAAGAAATGGCACCCACAAGCTCCTGCGGTCCTTGAGGAAGATTGGACTAGGCAGACAGTCAATGAAGAAGTTTTCCCCGGATGCTGATGACCGGGTAGAAGACAAAAGATTCCAAAAGATTGCTGGATATTGACTCGTTTTCCAACATGCGAAAGAGGCAGGTCGCTGAACACTGGTGAAGAGATGGCAGGTCGATTCCCACCCCGGAACATCCCCACTAACGCGATTCACTTGATACACAAGGGTTCACCGGGTCACCTTCACATCAATCTTACTTGCTATAAAAATAAACATAGATAAACTTCTAGATGTTGCGGCAACAGAAATTAAAGAGTTTAGTGGAATAAGCCATTATTTTAAGAATTGTGCACTGGTGATAACTTCTTTTGCGTTTTTCTCAAAACTCCGTTTTTGGACATGGCGCCTTTTTGCTTTAAGGTATCGATATGAGTAAAATGGTCATAACGCTCTTAATTTAAAAGATAAACTCACATAAGAGGTCACGTATCATATAATCGTATCATATAAGTCACGTATCATCAAAAATTTCTGTCGTAATGTTGAAGAAAGGCTGAGGAACGACAAAGCCGGCCGCCTTTGCGAAATTCTCAAAACAACGAGAGGAGAGAACTTGTGGTAGGTCAGTTCGCGAGAAAGGTGGCTGAGAAGTGTGTTTTCACCGAGCAGTTGATGTGTGAGACCTGAACACATGGACAAATCAGTTTTTTCTCACACAAACCACTTACAATGCCCTCAAAAAATGAAGAAACCGACAACAATAATTTTACTGTGTTACTTTTTGCGGACAGTTTTCATGAAAATTAGAAAATACTTTTGACATTCTTTTGGTCAAAATGAGAATCGCATGACGTATCTGTTGATGGAGGCCGTGAAATGGGAAATGGGATTACGCATTTTTTATTGTGGTTTGACTGGGATGTTGATTTTGGTGTTGGAATCTACGGAAAACTATTGGAAATTATGAGGAATGTGCCTCTGGAGTGGATAAGAATGATGGGAGGAAACTGTATGATCAAGCAGGAAATTGTGGAGTTGGAGTGGCGAATTCAGGTACACATTAATTTTCGAACAAACGGATAAAATCTGATGGAAAACATTTCCTCCGACCGCAGTGCGACTCTCCAGAACTTCCTAGTAGACGGGCAGAGAAGTTTTTCTCGTCACCACGAGATCGGGCGAGTTCATGCGAGTTCGAAACTAGTGTTAACATGAAAACGACAATTTTGAAGTTGGCTTGTTATTGCTGCAGGGTCTTCAATTAGATGTTAGAGAAGGCGGCATACCGCGGTCCATACCACGAAGATTTTGTTTATTTTCATTCGCTTCCGAAAGTTGACAAATAGGCACTACAGTTACAACGCCTTAGAACGTAAATTTTCCACGAAAGGATCGTTTTTATTTTGAAGGGGGATTGGGATGGAATAGCTCCAGATGTAGGCACATTTATGTTGAAAAACTTCATCATCTAATAATTATCTGCCTAACTGATGTCACTCAAACTTAATCCGAGGAGGTGTTCCAGAAAATTAGTTAGAAAAACGCCTTTCAGATGGTTTGAGTAAACTGGATCTTTACCAAAACCACTGATTATAACATTTTGGTACGGCATCTTCAACGTAGAATAGATGTTGCGGTAAATAGCACTATATATTCTCATTGAACAAACCTCCGCTGAAGGTCAAGTTTCTGTAAAGTATTATAATCAATAAAGAGAGACTTTTTGTGAGCCCATCAGGATCCCATGGACGTTGGAGGGAATTACTTGCGTGTGCGGTAATTTATATTGACAGTTAAGACCTTCATGAAATACGACTCTTGCGAGATCAATTAAAAGAATGCCCCTAAAAATAAGACTTGGTTTAAGCTTCAACCTCCTCCCGTGGTGTCCGTAGCATATTTAGACAACATCACCCTAGTGATGGTGGCTGCGCAGCATCGGTAATCATAGGTACAGACTTACTGCAAGGGCCTGAAAACCTATCCCCACTAAACACGGTTTTAGTACCGTCTCGAGATGGACCATTTCGCTCCGGCCCGCCTTGATAAAAAATGAACCCCATTCGAAGCCATAAATCTCCATGTTTATATCGCTGAGCATTTGAAAAAAAAAGTGTAGAACGGAATTTAATTGAAAGACCGCCGGACTAAGAATAATAAATATAATTTAATCCCTCAATAGAGTTCGATTTCTTTTTATAGATGTTTTATAGCTTATTTCGGGAATGGGGTCTCTCTTTGAGAGAGCGGCCTTCTTTTATTCCTCAACAGTAAAAGACTGAGTCGATTTTCAAGGAACAGCGAGAGACGTTCAGAATGGACGGCTTGGAGGAATATCAGGGTATAGTAAACTGAGCAAATTAGAGTTGAAGGCGAACATTAATTGAATGGACATTGTCAGCAATCGAGTTATGACTTCTTCATATGAGTAAGAAAGAAATTCATTATATTCGTGTGAATTTCGAAACTCGTTGTATTAGTCAGAAGCTCCAACAGATGTTGTCTGCCCAACGTTGGGTTTCATAGGATTTTCAACTCGAGAGAGTTATAATCCAGCAGGTATCTTGATACATTTTGTATACGATAGTCCATGATCTTACAAGTTGATATCAAAGTGCTATTAGGCCAGTTAATCTTGAACGTTGTTGAGTCATTTCATAGAAATTACTGTAAGAAAACGTTTTATGATTAGAATCGGTTCATTGGGTGCCTGTTAGTAGTATGCACGGTCCCTGGGTTTGAGCATAACTCAGAGGAGCCAAAAAACCTCGAAATTTTTGGAGTTTTGTTGCTTTTCCAAGCATTTTTACCTCTGTATGACAAATGAAAGCTCATTAACTGACATTAGCATGCGCTCACGTTAATTTCCTTGTAACAGCCATAACTTCTACATTTTCCATCTGATTTCGTTGTAATTTTCAGAGGTCATGCGGATTGAGGTGTAAATGGTCCTGTATAGAAACCATGACTCTCGGGCTGAGCTACTGCGCATGCGCAAACATGAATTTCCTTGTAACATCCATAACTTTTTCATTTTCCATCCGATTCAGAAGAAATGTTCCCTGGGTTGATGTGTAGGAGGTCCCCTTTCATTGATCTGATTTATTTTTTGTTTTGTTTAAACGTGATTTATTAATGCAACTGAACATTTAAAAATAGAATCCATCTAGCAACTTTACATTTCATTGTAGACTCCTTGAGAGCCCGTTTACAGTAATCCCCTTCTCATAACAGCATCTCTAACACTGAGCCTAAATGTAAATTAAATGTAAATTGCACTTAAACATCACTAACTAAGCCCAGTGGATTTGGTGTGTTATAATATTTACACGTGAACATTTTAATTCATTTGAACAGTGTAACTGGAGCCAAGTAAAATAGAAGAAAAATAGTCTGCCATGTGGGTGTGGCACATAGCTTCCTCGTATCCATAACCCTATTATATTGATGATCCGATGCATAGTAGCTAATCTCAAAACATCAATCTCTAAGTACCTTTATAGGGGACTATCAACACCCTACTACCATTATAGGGGACCATCAACACCCCAATCCGTACATTTGATCAAACCTGAACATCTTATCGAAATCGGATGGAAAATGTGGAAGTTATGTACCTATATTACAAGGAAATTCACGTTTGCGTATGCGCACTGGATTGTATCAGTCCCGGGGCAAGATTTTCATAGGGGACCATCTACACGCCAACTCACACAATCCTTGAAAATGTCATCGAAATCGGACTAAAACTTCGTGTAGTTTTGCCCCTTACAAGAATATCAAGACAGACACGATCCAAAATTGTTCAAGAAGGCCTGAAAAGTAAAACGCGAGTCGAAATTTTGATTTTGAAGAACATTTTTTTTTTTTTTTCAACTTTCTTAAGTGAAAACAATGCTTTCTTGGTAGACTCGGAAGTAACGAGTGACTGACAACAACCAAAACCTTCGCGGCACAACTAGACCCCAAATGAAACCGATCTACCAAATTTCATCAAAATTGGTTCAAGGGAACTGGGCAAAGTGCTACGTACGGCGGACGGACGGAAAAATTGTTATTCGATTTTGGTTCGTATTATTTTCAATAAACAGCCTTTGGAAACAAGGGGTTTCCAACTGTTTAAGGTGGTTGAAATTCTGAGGATCTCATATTATATTTGGTAAAAACAAACCAACTCCCCTCGTCTTAAGGAAAACATGCTCAGCGTAGTTGGTGAGGAAAGTAGTGCAAAGTAGCGCACCATCTGTTTCAACTTCTCGCCCTCATAACTAACGTAGGCTCAGCGAGTTCCATTTGTACGAGTCTTCGAGTAAAATTCAAACGTATAACCGACGAAGACCTCGATTTTTTGTTTGTCCCGACCGACCGTCCCCAAGTAGCCTCTTTTGTTTAGAGTGAGAAATGAGGTTTCTTCGGTCACCGCCCTCCAAATCCCTTGATACGGATTGTGTCGGGATATTTCGAAGGGGGCCTACCGGAGGCGTTGAAGGGTAGCACTGGGCTCATATTCTGAATATCAAAGGTTCTGAGTTACGAACGTGGGCGGCTGTGATTATGTGATATTTGAATGTGAAAGGGTACCGAGGTAATTGTGCGCTTTGTCAATGAGTCTGACTACACCTTCGCTTTGTGTTGCTGGAAACTCTTTAATTACACGGGTTCTCACACCTGAGCATGTCTTCACACCTATACTTAATGCTTTATCATACAAAACAATTATTTAATTGTTGTCATCCTTTGTCGATGTGAAAGTGACACTACACTTTTGTCGGGAGAAACGTATTTTACCGCGGCTCAAGGGAGCCGCCAGCCTGCTTGTCATCAGGTTTCTACTCACTCTAAAATCTTCATCTTATGAGTTAATGATGTACCGCTCTTCATGACAAGCGGCGAAGCTCCTCGTAGGCTCAACATTCACTCTTGCTAATCCGTAGCAGACTTGATTTCTCCTCGTAATCTTGTTAATATTTTCAATTACATTATGAGAAAAGTCCATTCGTGTAGCATTATTACATTCATTGAGTTACCTAATGAGAGAATTTTCAAAGAAATCTTTCAGTTGAAGCTGCGGTTAAGAAAACAAAAACAATGATGTAGGAAATTTCATTGGGATAAGTTGTATACCGTAATACTATCAAAACTTGATGTTACTTCTGTATAAAAGATAATTGCTTATACGATAATGAATGATTGAGCTAACAAGAGGTGTTGTAACTGCTGAATTCTCCGTGGATCTTTACGTCCTATCCGAATATTGTTGGTTCCTAATTTTACTTTTACATTATTGAGAAGCAAATTCTGTTCAAGTCTACAACTCAGTAGCTTTATTTTTCTCCACACATGTACCTGAAATTTACCGAAAACATGTGAATTTGGACAGTGAAATACTGAAGTAGTCAAACGTCAAATTTAGGAAATTATTTAGAAACCAAATAATTCTCGCCGTTGCGACAAGAGGTACCCACCTAGATAGGTTAGGTTCGTATGAAATGAACTTTGAGATAATGAATTTGATTTTTGGTAGGTCAAATGTAGAGAAATAAGAGTCAAAAATAGCTTATAATCAGTGTTATTAGAAAATAAAATTTTATATCCAAGTGTTGAGCCAACACGCACTCACTATATTAACGCCTAATTTCTCACTTGTTCGAAACCTAACTATAACCCTACAAGGTGAGAAATGAGGGTAGAGGTACCTCGAAGGCATCTTACAGTCTGACAACTCGAGAATTATTTTGTTTTTTCTCTGTGTTATTATGTTTTTATTATTACATTTTCTTACACAGTGTTTCTTACACAGTTGCAGTGTCGATATCAGTATCGAGTATCAGTTTCGGTTTGAAAGTGGATAATCTGTAGAGATACCTCGGGATATTAAGGGTTAAGAAGTGTAACTACAATACTATTGAGAGTATGGTAGTCTCCTCATGGCCTCCAATCACCAGTCTTTTTGTCCAACAGGCTTAAGAATTTCAGTGAAGAGAAATATCAAAACAGTCCATCCTAAAAATTTCAAGTCCTTAGCAGCAGCTTAATTTTCTTTGAAAATTCGCTAAAACCTCTTAACCTTAAGAGGACGGAACTCCAGCGAAATAAGTAGAACCGACCAGTCCAGAATTCACTTAAGTGCTCTTCATTCCCTTAACTGAGTAAGAAAGCGTTGTCCTTAAAAAACCAAGTATCTTAGAAAATACTAGAAAACTCGAAATGTTACTATATGAGATAGTTATATCATCAGTGTGATCATGCGTGGCACATGTTTTTTCATTATTTGTAAACGCTGAATCATTTGTCTTGAATTCAAATTAAAATATGGGTATAGCTATGGCCGCCAAAAATTCGGTTGTTTTTATCGAAAAATCGCTCGGTTTTATTAGGCCATATTAATTAGCGACTTTCGTGAACATTCCTGGTCAAGTATTTCGTGCCCTAAAATGAACATTCCAACATTCGTGAACATTCCAAGTCAAGTATTTTGTATTCAAAAATGCAATAGCCGAGTGAGCGCTCTATGAGTTTGTGAATACGAGTGAAGGATGTAACGTAGTGAATATACGTGAAGAATATAACGTATTCTTTTCACTGCTGATTCCTTCTGACGTTTTTTTAAAATAATCGATATTTATATCAACTCACTTATGACTACACAATCAATTTGTTTTTCTCCGTTATTCCATCATCACATTTTGCATTTCATCATCACGCTTTCCATATAACGCATCCTACAAACCGAACAGTAGCAGTACGGTTCGCAAGTTTCTCTTTATTAAATTTCCTAGAGAAACATGATTGCCGATTGGATGTTGATATGACGTTTACGTTCAGAGAGTGACGGCCCCGTGTGTGGGGTTTTCCACGGCGTTTGACCAAGTTGTGAGACCGTGAGTGCTTCATAATTCACAGCCAGGCCTGAGGTCCTTTGGAATTTCAAGCATCAATCTTTTTCTCTATAAATAATTTTCGTTAATATACCGTCTATTATACATACTCGTGTTAATTCCTGCGAGGCCATCAACGTCAATTTCGCCTTGCATTTGAGGTACGATATCTACTTTTTGACGAATGAGAAATCGTGGAGTAATAATAACTCTTGAGAATGAGTGCTTGGTAGAGAACAAGAAAAAGAAGAGATGATGCTATTAAAATCTACGGACCGGTTTTCACAGCATATAATCCGTCCTGAAACTGGCAATAAAACTATGGCCATTTCGGTCGGTGTGTTCCTCAGTAGTTGTGTTGGGTGTTGCAGTGTGTGGTAGGAAGCTGGATAACCGTTTTTTTATGTTTTGAACTAGTCATACATAAGCCAATTTTCTCCATCGATGAGTCGTGGATGAAGTACGATGACAATCGTTTCGATAGCAGCTTTCGTGATATCATTCATAAAATCACCATGACAGCTGTGGTTCTCAGTGATTCAGAGAAAGGCGAGTTCTCTCGAATGTCTTTTCATGCGATACGACTGCATCCACTCAATCCGAGGGGAAAGTGTACTTACCTGTGAGGTATTCTATTCGAAATTACGTTCGTGGTGGACGTATCAAACCAGTTCAACGGCATGGGAAGTGATTTATCAGGAAGAAACAAATCCACTTCTTGAAATATATGTACTCGTATATGCTTAAATTGCATTTTTTGTATATTTTAGATGAGATATTTCGAACCTGACAGTCCGTATCATTCCAAACGGAACTAATCCTAATGTTTCTTGAAAGGTAAAGTTTGGCATTTCGATTGAAAGGTTGCAACCTCCATCGCATGTAATTGTTTCTGTTCATTTCGATCAAAATGGAACGTACCCTCTTTAATGTGACATAAAAGGGACAAAAATTTCATTTAAGTGGGGATGAACCCAAATAAAAAAAAGACAAGACCCTGGCTAGCGGGTAAAGAAAATGAAACAAACAAATTTACAAAAAAAAACTTTATTCAAAGAATAAAAGTTAGATCAAAATTTGGTCGGTACGAGAACGAAATTTCATTAAGTGATGTTCGTTGAAAGTCGTGAATGAAAGAAGTGGGATTGCGGAGTAGTGAAGGTCTCTTACAATAACTGTATCCAGAATTTGTATTTGTTCATTTCATAAAAACAGCTCTGGGTAGTCCTCAATTCTCAACCGATTTATGCCCTATTTCACCAGAATAACGTAATTAATTCATTATTTATCCCTTCCTGGTGGGACGTTATGGAACCACCAAACCATGTTTTATCTCCATTTCTCCGTCTCTGGTTATTACGGAAATGAGCAAAAGTCTTCTTGACCAACGCTTGCAGCATCAGCTCATAAATTGCTCGACGCGCTAGTTTTATTTAGACCGTATTCGCATCCTTTAGTTACTATTCCCTCATCATGAAAGTGACGCTTCAGTAAATGAAGAAATACGCAACGAAATCTCACTCCATTCGTTTCGTTTAGAACCTTTCAACGACAGCCATTCACACTAAAATGGAGCTTACAAATTATAGATGCATTCGATCATGTGTGATGAATATGCAGCGTGGAACTTTAGGAACATTTATAAATTGTCGGCAGGTAGTGGAAGATGCCTACCTGCGTTGATGTCTGACCCGACCAATGAATCGAACAGCTGCTCAAAATCACGTCACTCTCCTATTAGGCGACACTAAACGACGATAGAATTATAGAAATGTTGTTCAAGGGGCTATCAAAACGTTCTTCCACTGCAACCCTGTCAGAACGCCGTCGTTCACGTTTTGTATGACACCGTGTTGCCTCTTTCCGATGGGAATCTGATTATGAAATTACCTCCCTATTTAGCGCCTGGAAAAAGTTGAAATTTCGTTGAAAACTTGTTGAATATTTTCTTGTCTCTCTTGACGTTTATGAAAATTGCTCAAACTCAACTACTCAGATATAATTGATAATTAGTGCGAAGTTCGTTTCATCTTTATGAGATAACAGATAGTTTACGCTTTCAACACATCCTTTCAAAATACAGGCAAATTGCTGCTTCAAATAATTACGCAGCATAATTCCTGTCTTTGAATTTAATTAATATTCTCTAAAAAATTCAGCATTCACTTTTTTAAAGTATCACAATAAAATTAGGTAAGTACTTTCCCCATTCTTCCAATAAAATTTCAAACGAAAAGTTGATTTGAAGGGGATAAGTATAATTCTCATTGAGACAAGTAGTTTTTTCGGTAGAAGGACATGGATTGATATCAGTTTAAATGCTGTATTACCTAAATTTCTTATGTGTGTATATTTCTAGCAAATCATTACTCGACAAAACCTGTCAGTATTGTTTGTTCTTCTCGTATTTCGTTTTACGGAAACTTTGAAACAAGAAACTACAATGAGCAAGCGCCAATGTTAACTTTTCTACGGGGGTTCTTTCTTTGACGAGAACACTTCATGACAGACCGATGAGAGCGCAGCATTCGCTTCCTCTCAACGAAAACTTCTTCCCTCTTGCGAAAACACCCGAATCAAACTATTGTACCTGTTAGTGAAAGAGTAAAGTTCCTCGGAATAACGCTCGAAATTGAATTACATTTTTTATGATGATCACTTGTAAGTGAGTTGGTCAAAAGACTACGTAGAGAAAAACTACCTCAAGCCATTGATCGGACAGAGTTTTCCAATATTGTAGTTCAATAAAGAGCTGACTAGCTGAGCTAGTCATGATCCAACCCATATGGCAGTACGACGCGATTTCGTCTCATCCAAATCCGATTTTCCAAGGACTCACTGACCATCTAACCAGTAGATATTCTTCCTAATCTCTAAAAGAGCGTACAAATACGAAATTGACAGTGATTTAATTATTGTTATAACTTTACAAGAGTATCTACTCAAGTTTATTATATTCATTAACAATTATCAATAAGGGATATTATATTATCATTATAGTAATTAGGAAGGACTTTCAAAGGACAACTACATACCTTCATCCAAGTGCCAATGTTCATTGTACGCATAAAATGCTCTCTATAATCAACAAATGTGTAAAGTAATAATATTACTACTTTGTAAACATATTATGTTACTAAAAATTATCTTGAATCAACATTTTTTTTAAATGTCATACCACAATAAGAGGAATACGGAAAGTACAAAAACACTTTATTATCTTAATATTAGGTACAAGTCGTTCTACAGTTTAACATATTCTTTCCGTGCAAGGACAAGCAACTCTTACTACTGATTTAGAGTGTTCCTACCAAACATATTAATTTAATATTATCACAAATGTGATAATATTTCGGACATTACCGAGCTGGGTTAAGATGGCCGCCGTTCCCATCACATAGGTATTAATGTGCTTAATTAAGTTCCTTGTCAATAAATATTAACTTAAAAACGCTGCAAATTATTACACAACGGTTTATTATTTTTGTGTAGATCACTCGTCTACAAAATCACCAACCATTCAATATGAAGAGAAAAAGAAAAAAAAAATCCAAAAAAAAAAATAAATAAAAAAAAACAAAAAAATCAAAAACATCAAAATCACCAACCATCGATTGCATTTCGGTCAGCTCCAATTTGAACGGAGATTAGGCCTCTTTTGCGATTCACACTCGTGTTTTGATTTATATATATATATATTTCAATATAAGCCCTTAAATTTTCGTAGGGAGCGAACGGTTTGTCCTACAGAGCTCCGCGTGGTCTCAAAAAATTCTAAAAATTCTATAGAATCTTAAATTGAAGGAAAAACAATACCTTCATATCGAAATTTTTTGAGTTAGGGCGTTTTCAAAATTTCAAAATTGATTTTGGAACCCTTAGGAGTGACCTACATCAACCAAAAGCTTCGGGGCACAACTAGACCCCAAATGGAGCCTACATACCAAATTTCATCAAAATCGGTCAATGCTAAGTGGCAAAAGTGCCGCGTACGGCGGACGGACGGCCAAATTTTTATTCGATTTTTGGATTCTACGTACCTTGAAACGTAAACCATCAAATTTTGAGGGGGTGTTAAATTTTTTTTCTTGGTCGATTCCAAAGGTTCATTATTGAAAATAATAAACCAACTTAAAATTAAATCCTTACTTCTAATAATTCACCATGATACATGAATCTGTTGTATGAATATTATTATAATAACGCAATATTTCATTTGATGGAACAAAATCTTTAATATCCGTTCTCTCCGTTATAGTTTTTATCTATCTGGTCTGTTCGGTCATCTTCTTCAGGGTCATTCGTTGAATTTTCTCCTTTCGAAGGTTTATGCGATGATATACGATCATTGTCGAATGATTTATTTCATACCAAAGTCAAACGTTTCGACGTATCTCTGTAAACATCCATCCCGTAAACACAATAGACGTAGATCTCCTCTAGTGGTAATAATATTTCCAAGTTTGAGGCACCTAATGACCGTTAAAGTGATTGAAACTTCCTTAGCACGACCGATTATAATTGCATTCTACTCAACTGCCTCGATAGAGTTTTGAAACATTATTTGAAACAGTTTTAACATACACTATTGGAAAGCGGACGATTTGTTAGTTTCATTCAGGATTCTGTTCTCAATTTCAATGTCAGACAGGTACTCTTCGAACTCAGGCGATATTTGCTCGTAAGCTTTCTATAGGTGTGGTGGGTCGTTGAAATTGGTCGTGTCCCTCCGTTATCTGTTTAAATTTGTCAACCATTATTGTTCAGGGTTTACATGTAGTGAGGTGTAGTGTGACAGAAACAACATGTAACATTATCTATTTGGATGACACCGAAATTTAAATTTAATTTTACAACAATCATCTTGTCACACTTTCGAATCTCAAATTTAGGGGCTCTATCAAAAATTCTATTTTTCCGATCTAAGATTAAATGTGGGAACTTTTGATTATTTGTAGTGAGATAATTTATTTAAACTATCTCCAATCTGCAATGACTTTTTCTTTCACGAAAATTCAAGTTTTTCAGTTGAACAGTTCCCAGAACATAAGTTGTCAATCAATTTATTTCACATAACTAGTATTTTTTCTGAGGAATAATTGTTTGGAAAATCTTTTTGAAAACAACCTAAAGGAGTTTTGAACTTAGTTTAGGCCATAACTGACTCCAGCTCCGTCCACGAATCCCAACAATGCTCTCCATTTCCTTCTCACTCTACAAAGGCACATTGAAATTGGATGCAGTATGGAGAAGGACAGAATATAAGGCTAAATTGTTTCCAAAAAGAATCCGTAACACGATTGTAGATAATCCGAAGCATCGTAGATACTGCGCATCGAAGTAGTATTTCTAATACATTAAATAAAATTAAAAAAAAAAAACAAAAACACACAGACAGATAGGCAAGAAACCAAAATTGTTCAGGAAGGTCTTAAACGGAAAGTGGGAGTGGAAATTTCGATTTTAGAGTACATTTTTTAAATTCTTGAAAAGTGAAAACTACCTGAGCTTCCGCTACCTTGGTAGACTCGGAAGCAAAATGTACTTTGATTTCCCGATCCCTCGATAATACTGGCGGGATAGGAGGCATGAATTGTAAGTTATTTTGTAATTTGGTTTTTAACGTCAGGCTCCGTGCAAGTTTCTAAAATCGTGTTATTTATAATAATTATCGCGTTATTACAATAATTATCATGAATTGTCAAGTATTGTGATGCTGGTTTGTGAAATATTGGTGTCAAATCTCGCAACTTATGATTGATGCTCTGATCATAACACTGTCTACTTTAGAGTCGGAGCGGCACTGTCGGCCTTTCGGGGCGGCTTTTTCTGTGAGGTTGACATTTTAATGCGGACGGGCGATTTGCAAAATCGTGTAATCGGATGACACTGTAGAGGGAATTGCCAATAGCGGCCAGCGGAATCGAATTTACGACGTCAGCGAGATGAGAAATGCTACAAAGTGTGTGGTCAAGCATTCTCGGGGCCGTTTTGACAATATTAAGCGGAGCTTGTGAGGATATGGGCATTGCGTCGGACATAATAAACTTGAAGAGCGCCCAGCTGCCCCGGACGGTTTACGACTTGCTCAGGTCACTGAAGACGCCTCCACTACACCCTTGTTGATAGGAGCGGAGGGATGCAAGATTTATAATGATCTGAGTCGAGCAAGAGCCACAACTCCACATCGTTCTACCTCTGCCTACCTGCTCCACCAACAGTTAGTTCAGTTATGTCAACAAACTCTTTAGCCGTACCGGTGCGGAAGTAGCCTCCCTATGCTGAGGCACGTCTTCCATTAACACCACAAACTTGTGTGGCTGGAAAATTTGAAAACATCGACTCTATCGCTCCATGTCACCTCACTCCCAACTTGAACGTGGATCGCTAAAGACACTCATTGTTCTTCGTAGTTACGTCTGGTGACAAGGCCCTTAGCTGCCTTTCATCGATGTCTCCCCTCACCTCACCTGGGGAAGATTTGAATCTACTTTCTGCCGCTGATCTCCGTTATTGCTCTGGCCATTCTCTCGCTTCCGTCGAACGCTTTTATACTTATCTTTTGCTAAACACTGAGGAACGACGGAGCATCACTTATCAGGATCCAACGTACTTAACATCAAATCCCACTTGTTCAAATGGTTATATCCCATGTCGACATCTTCTCTATAGATCGGAAATTTATGCTAGAAAAACAGTAAAACCTTCTGTGAGATTAAGTGGTGGTTGGAGATAAAAATATATAAATACTTGAATTTCTCTGTTGAAATTATTATCCCATCACCTCATCAACTTTCTTTTGGTCTTGATTTGTGTCTGTACTTACGTTTCTAAAAGTCTGTGAATGTGTCCTAAACTCGCCTGGAATACTTGTTAACTTACGTCTATTCGACTGCTGGTTGGGATGATACCTTTTCAGAATTTATCCTCTTGAGGCACTTAGGACCGGTTGTACCAATGTGGGTTAAATAAAGTTGATCCTAGACAGAGGATAAAAGAGCGCGTTATCACGGTTCAACTGGATCTTATCACGACTTGGACCTTCTCAATTTAAAACACCTTATCCGTGGATTACACTAGAATCGAAAGCTGTCGCCATATTGTAAACAAAGACGCTTTACCTTTGGTTAATGCATGGATGAAAATCTTTTCGGGAAACGGTCTGAATCCTGCACGGGGAAAACATTGATGTTTTTTTGAAGCGGTAAGTCAAGTATCATCCACCGTACATTTTTCATCTGATTCACATATTTCCACTCTTATTCCTCAATTGGTAATTCTACACACTCACACTCCCCATCCATCCATACCAAACAAATTTGTTTGGGGCGTTTTAGCGAATTTCCAAAAGTAAAAAAAAAGTAATCAACCATTTCAGGTTGGATTTTCGTCCGACTGCCATTCCTGGCGTCGCGGACGTCATCAGCTGTCTTCCTAAGGGAAGATCAGAATTTGTTCTGATGATTTCGCTCATGGCTTCCCATTGGTCTCACCGCCCTGGGTTGGGACGAGGGGGAACTGCCACCGACTTGCCCGAAAATATGCCCCGGGCGAGTCCCGAACTCACGGCCCTTGCAACCGGTCCGAGTCTCGTCTCCAGAGACACATGCTGTAGCTCGCTCGGCCATAGCGCCGCCCCCAAGCGAATTTCCAAAGAAAGTAAAGCTATTCCAATGGACTCAAAATTTTTAACAAGGACTTTTTTTCACTCGTACTGAAATACGTTTTAGAATAAATTACATTATGTATACACTAGCTGAAAAGCCTGCTAAAAGCAGGCAAAAAATTGTAGATATGTAAAAAAAAAATTGATGTCGCGGCCTGGAGTCGAACCCGGGACCCCCACGTTCGGGCGACATACGTACGTACGGTTGGCGTTTTATGTATACTATAGGATATACAGGGTGTCTACAAAACAGTTGTAAGGAATTCAAGGGGTCGATTCTACAACTAATTTCCAACAAAAAGCGCGCAAACATGCGCAACCCCTGGATTGCGCCAAAATTGAGATGGAGGTATATCTCAAGTGTGATACATGTTTTTTCATTAATTTTCGACGCTGAATCACGTGGTGGTATCCATTTACGGATTTTACTCAAATTTCGCGAAACGGCGGCCGAAAAATGAGTAGTTTTTAATACAGGGTGTACGCAAATTCGTGTACAACGCACACCAACTTTGTTATTTCAAATGGGAACCACATTTTTTATTGCAGATTCGAATTCTGCGTCAAATTTCATAAGCAATTCACCCCTTGAACGAATTTTTTCATCGCGCGCAACATGCTTCAGCGCTATTTTTCAACCCTGAATCAGGGCATGATATCCGTTTTATTATTCAACTATTGCCGGAATAATCAATTTTTCTAATCAAAACTCACCATTTATCGGTCATTTAACTTTCAATGTGGATCGAGTAATAATTTAAAAATAATTAGTAATTGAAAATGGTTACTCAAAGAAATCGCGACTTGAATCATTTGAGAGCAAGCAGGCATTCAGGGGTTTATTCCTTGATTTCTTGTTTACATTGTTTACTTTGGAATAAGTGGATAGTTGCCTAATACAAATGAGATACTTTGAAGCTTGTATCGACATGTCATCCCTCCGCCAGTCAGATTCTGATGATAAAACAGGCTCAACTACCTATTTTTCTGCCGCCGTTTCGAGAAATTTGAGTAAAATCCGTAAATGGATACCACCACGTGATTCAGCGTCGAAAATTAATGAAAAAACATGTATCACACTTGAGGTATACCTCCATCTCAATTTTGGCGCAATCTAGGGGTTGCGCATGTTTGCGCGCTCATTAGACGGGTTGTGCGCAACCAAAAAACTCGATTGAGGGGTCTAAAATTCATCAAATTTTGCGTAGAATCCAAATGTGCAATAAAAAATAGGGGTTCCCATTTGAAATAACAAAGTTGGTGTGCGTTGCGCACGATTGCGCAGGTGCGCAATGCGCGAAAGTGTGATAGTTGAGTTCCTCGTAAAAAATTAAGGGGGGTTATCGCTTGAAGTTTTTGTCTACCCCTCAAAACAACGGAGATAAAAAGGGTGGACCATAACTTCTGGGACACCCGGTATATTAGGATATCTGTATCTGTATTTTAGGATATCTATATAGATATCCTAATACATAAAACCCCAACCGTACGTATGTATGTACGTATGCACGTCGCCGATCGCGAGGAGTTGGAGGGGTCGTGGGAGTGGGTGGCGGGGAGAGTCGGAGGAATCGTTTTTACCTGCTTTTAGTAGGCTTTTCAGCTAGTGTAATAATGAAAACCTGCTTATACTTATTCGTTGTAGCCAAAAATGCAATAGCCGGATGGGTACTCTATGAATTTGTGGAGACGAGTAGAACATGAATGTCAATTCTTATCATTTCAAAACATTCTCTGTACATTCAGTATGTTAACATAGTATAATGAAAGTCGGAAAAAACGATATACGTGTGGGTACTTTATGAATTTTGGGTGACGAGGAGAGCATGAATATGGACTAGGTACTAAAATTTCA
This sequence comes from Apolygus lucorum, assembly GCA_009739505.2. Classification (NCBI taxonomy): domain Eukaryota; kingdom Metazoa; phylum Arthropoda; class Insecta; order Hemiptera; family Miridae; genus Apolygus; species Apolygus lucorum. The sequence goes on from WIXP02000048.1 coordinate 52,100, forward strand.
AAAACATACCATGTGCATTCAGTACCTATGTTGATATATATACAGAAAATAGGAAAAAATAACAATTCACGTGTGGGTACTTTATGAGTTTGGGATGACGAGAGAGTATTTTTGAGGTTTTAAAAATTTTTTAACCGAATGGTTGTTTGTATAATTTTAACGATTCGTGCTATGTGGCACACACCCTCAAGGCTGACTACACTCTCATATACCTATAAAATATTTCGATTTTCTTAACCGTATCTTCAAAGAGTTCTTTGAAATTTCGCTCATTAACTCATGCTGCATGAATTGTATTTTTCATTTATTTTCAACTTTTTACGAAAGTTTCAATGAGTTTTATTAAATTTGTGGATTGATTTTTTTTCTTTCGAAATGATTGGTTGCTTTCACTTCCTGGTATGCTTTCAGTTCCTGACATACTTATGTAACGAACCGCCGAGAAATTAAATTTCCGTGGAAACAATACCGTATTGGGATTTCCGATACTGAGGCCATTCTGTAAGGCTCTTAGTAGTAGTCCTTTGCCTAGTTGGTGGTGTCAACTACTCTCGTTACCCTCAGCCTACGTGAGGACAATCGTTGGTAATCACATCGCTCGGCCTCCGCAGCTCTCCTACGTGTCTGAGACTGGAATCTCCATCACAGTCTCTGAGGAGTAAGTGGGACTCGATGATTATCCTTCGATCCTAGAGAATCTCGTCAATGGCTTCCCTCGAGCTGCCGACAACTGATGCACCTACTATATCGACGCTAATGACTACTACCGAGCCTAAGCTTGAATGAGATAAAACACGCGTGCTGATCAGCACAACGTGCGACCGCCCGATTATTGCTTTCAACGAAGGTGAGCTTATCTCAGCCTCTTTATCCGTTCGCGATTCTTTGTTCTATTATGCAAATTTCCAGGATTGCGGTTGCTATGCACCTTTCCAAGCTGGTACATTTCATGCAGGTGCTGTCATCCTATTCCTGTAAATCATAATTCCAATGCAATACACTGTTTTTTCGCAATACAATATCGTCACTAAACTGGACAGTTATCTTGTATAAGAGAATTCCTATTTGGTTCTGGGCTTTGAACTACACAAAAGGGTGAAAACAGCCTACCCTTGAGGACGACACAAACCCCTTCCCTCCCACCAACTCCTGGTCCTTTGAAGGTAGTTGAAGGAGGAATTTTACAGGAAAACAATAGACCGTCGTGTAAGAGTTTTTCTTTCATTAGTTTAAATTTCCACGATTTGTAGAATTTAAACCCAGAGCTCTTCATACCCAACCGTTCGCTAATTATTATAATTGATTACCTCATTAATGAATAATTAAAATTAATTACTTAATTAATGAAAGTTCCATAACTTTTTCTCATCAATTTAAGATAGAGTTCAGTTTTTAGGAAGGATGAAACCACCCAAATGATCAACTATCGTTAAATGAGCAATTATCGTGACATTTTTCAGAATATTAACAAAACACCTTGAATCCTTGAGAGACAGCCCCAGAGGACCCAACCCCCTCCCTCAACCTACCCCTGGTTTCCAGAAGGGTCGGAAGTCTGATTGATAACGCCTTGTGTAATAATTTGTAACGTTTTTACTTTCCCCAACCCACCGAAAATATTGACTGGAAACGGGCTTATTTTTTTCTCTCTAAGCTTCAGACGAATGTACGTAACAATGTACGCATTTATTGCATGATTGCGGCCGCCCCTATGAACATGATAAAAATCTATTCCTAAAAATAAATAATTGGACGAACGATGAATCAGAAATACTAGTGTGAATCGCACGTTCACTGACGGAAGTGAGGCAAATTTCAGCTGATCAAATGCGATCTTTCGCAGACAGGTGATCTCTAAGGAAAATTAATAAACCGTTGTATAACAATTTGCAGCGTTTTTAATTCATATTTCTTTCACACAATTCGACGTCTGCAGAACTTTCGAAAACGTAGTTATTTGAGGGAACACTCCGTCCTGAAGGAGCTACGTCATTGCGTCCCGCTTATGGCAATAAATGCGGAATTCCAATTACGTTATTTACTAGCTATGAATGTCACCACCATGAAAATGACCGTCCATGCGGATCAAATAGTGGAGCTTTCATGCTATGAAATATTACGCTCTTTCACCTGACCGTTACGAGTTGTGCATCTGCCCAATGAGGTAACAGTATTTTCAAAATTATGCTGAGTTGAAGTCACATAATCTGCTATGATATGACTCTCACTTTATGAAAAATTGTCGTCGGTCAGCACTCGTGTTGTAATAATTCTGTTGAAGGTGGTTGTTCGTTTTGACGCCTACCAGAAATTGTCAAATCTCCAGATGAAAAGAATAATGAGATGACTATATTTGAGGTAGTAGGTACTTAATTAGAAGTTAACGACACTTATGCCTTTGAGGTGTCTGATCATCTCTTTGACGGCCTAAACTTCATTCCAGTTAAACAAACTGTGTATCGAGGTAATTTCCAATATGTTTCATTGTTTTCATGGAAAGTACCTATTGTAAAATTTTCAAAATGCTGCGGTCTTTCAGTCCCAATCAATGTACTTGTAGTAAAAGCATTCAACATGATCATTTTTTGACTTCTAACACCTCCTCTGAATCCATCACTGTTCGCATTGCTTTATAAGGTATCTGTCTATATACTCATGATAGTGGTTTTAAAAGTACCAAGATTCTCTAGTTTCCATAATTACATAGTATATGTTTGCATATCAACAAAAGAAACACGAAGTTTATCCAATTTTTGATAAAATGGAGTTTCGGAGTGGTGGTTTCAAAGTTGGACTGTAACTTCAAGAAATTTAGTTCGTGAATTATTTGACATCGATTAACTTCACTTTCGTAACGATCAGTACCCATAAAATAATAATTGTGCATTATACTTCGTGTTCTATCCGGTGAATTTCGTTCCGAACCCCGTGGCAGGATATTCTCGTTGGAACCGAATGAGTGGAGCCACCGGGCGATGTAAAATCACGTCTCACCATGATCGGGCTTTTTAAATAACCTGCTCGCTATAACTTGTGATTGATTGATTGGCCCCCTCCACCTAACGTGGTAGATATCCAAATCTCGTCTCATCCTCTTCTCAGATTCCTCCTTCCTGTGCTAATCATGAAGAATCCACCATCATTTTTAGCTCCTCTCCACAATCAAGGCTCTTCATGTTCAGCTTGAGAGATCAATTATCCTTTGAAATTCTCTGCTCTTGTATAAATAGGCACGTGACGTAGTCTTACATTGCAATTATACCTACTTATAGTATTATAACTGCCATCAACAAAAATCGTTGGAATGTTTTGGTTTCAACTTTTCCTCTACCCTCCAAATTGCTTGAAAGAAAACTATTGTAATCGGCAGAAAACAGATATTTTCAATTCTACTTGAATGATTCCATGAAAATGTGTTTATTCTGTTGCCTAAGGTATACAAAAGAAGGTAGTTTGTAGGAGGTATTCTCTAAGAAAAAATTAATGCTGCTCGTTGTTGAACAAACAAATTTGATCGAAAGAATAATATTTCATTCTTTCTACCCTACAATATGATGGTACCTAGTTATCTTACTTGTGTGTTTAAAAACACAAACCTTGAATACAACATGATAATAATCTCATAACAGTTTCATCTCGCGATGAAAGAGTGCAATAACCTGAATAACTGTGTAGGCTAGACCTAATGATAAATTGGCTAAAAAGTTAGCGATAAAATTAACGAATTCAACAAGTGTATCAGTGCATGTTGGTAACACAAATATACATGTTAACGATAGTGTGATAGTTTTCACGTTTTCAACAGATTTCATCATCTAGACATAGGATTTTTTTCAATTTGAATGTAATGAGACCCTTTACATCCCTCAATGGACGATTTTGTCTTCATTTAAATTTTGCAAATACGTAAACGAAAAATCTAAGAAGAAACATTCTGTTGATAACTCCATAACATAAGAGACAGGTAGGATATTTCTGAGGATGGAGAAACGCAAGATAGAATCTGCAGTTTAATCGGAAGTGAGTTGGAATAGTGCGTCGAAGTGAAGAAGAAGACGGTGATGTAACGGTAGAAAACAGGATTGCGGTGGTTTAACCCATTGATCAATAGGAATTGTAGGTAGCTTATAAAATTGCAATATTCTCATAATGGATGCTTGCTGGCTGTCGGATCTCCTTGCTGCTCATTACGGATATCCTTCTTCGATTACCGCCTGCCAATACATAAGTCTATATTTCCCGTAGACTTTCTCGAGTAACTTATCAAATAGAAAGTGTTTACCACGTTCTCTTAAATTCGCTCCTATCATTTTCATTTATTGAATTATTCTTTCGAACCGGTCAGAAAAACATTTTATTATAATATAATATCGGTTTAAAATGATAGGAGTGTTAATAAAAACATAGTAAATCAAAACGTTGGTTATTTCCACGGCAACAATGAATTACTGAAATAAATCGGTTCCGGCGGTTCTGTAATTAAAAATCTCGAAAAGCCCAGATCGTCTAGACGTATCTGTAGATGAATGTGAGTTGATGTAACACGTTACTTATTTTGCTAATACTGCAGACCTGGCAATCAAAAGAGAATCTACCACAGATAATGAAATATTATAAAAATATGGAGATACTTCACAGGAGGTTATTATATAACGAGGCTTCCAATGGAGCCATAAAATTTTGATCTAGCGTCGGCTAACTCATTTTCTACAGATGCTTTTTTTTCAGATGAAATCGGGTGCTAACCGATTTCGATGATCGTTAACTGAAGTTATTGTCGAAATACCGTGAGCTCACTGATTTGATCTTCGTGTACACCGATTCCTAAAGAGGAGACTGGAGACATTGAAGTCTATAAAGCACTTGTGGAATCCGCGAAAATATAAGATTCTCTTAAGAGTGTTACTCTTTATTACAGATTTTGAATAGGTACTCGTGGAGTTTCACAACATACGCACCCAACACCTCGACTTTTTCGGTTGGTAAAATGTCTATAAAATTATCGTTCCATGTCCATGAAACGCGAAATAAATCGTGTTTTACAGTTGTGTTAACCACCATATAATATGACACATGATTTAGTGGTATTTTTAACGCTAAATCACATCGTCGAGTATGTTATAGCAAATCTTGAAAGAAGATGAAGCTGTTGCCTCAAACATTTTAGTATAGGAAATGAAGAAAATAGTATTTTTAGAAATTTGTTTGGAACACTCATGTCCACTCGCTAGTTCATGTCTACTGTCTTCACCAACAACGTGATTGTTGTACAACCTTACAATAATTACTGAGTTTTATCCTCTAAATCTTACCAACGACATCCGCATCCAAACAGTATCAGAACTAAAATGCACATGAATGCCCAGTTCCTGGTCGGCAACGTCGTGTTTGCTCAATTTCAACACTCTTCTAAACAAGACAAGTTTGGTTATTCACTACAACTCCATCTCTATTCTGTACTAGAAAATGAACATGTGCTCTCTGCTAACTAAATTTTGGATACCATCTATCTATGCTAAAGGACTTTAAAACTAAGGATCTGAACCGAACAGTTCCCACCCTAGCTGTGTCAGCTTGGTATATCTCTGTTCTCTACAAAACCAGATATAATTTCTGCTCTATTTCTCAATCTCTAAGATTGTATTGATTCCTACTAGGGCATTTATTAATTATCACCCAACTTTTTCACCGAGGTCAAAAATAAGTACCACTCTACAAGCACAATAAATATAAGACTGACACTCTGCCTATTGTATATAAAATAAGCCAGAAGTTCTGACGATAAATAAATGCACTTGCTGTAGGTTCCAAGCACCCAGGTATTCTTATTTCCTTCTTCATATCTTGATTTCCAACAGTAGGTATCAGTTTGCAATTTGGGAATCAAATTAGTTGATACAGCTCCAGTGTCCCGTGAAAGGTAGGAATCAATACTGAGAATCCTATGTTCTTAGAAATTGAGATATAGAACAGGAAATTTATCAGGTTTTGTATAGAGCAGAGACATACCAATGCTAACACAGCTAGGGTGGGACCTTGTTTCGTTCAGATCCTTAGTTTTAAAGGCCTTTGGCATAGGAAGATGGTATCCAAATTTTGGTTTGCAGAGCGCACATGTTCATTTTCTCTTTTTTCTTCATCATTTTCTTTTTATGTATTTTTTAGTACGTCTGTATGTCAGTTGTTAATGCTACGATTCTTGAGAGGACGTGGAGGGGTGGAGGGAGAAAAATACGAAAAAGCCATGTTGGTGTGGAACGTTGACTCCTCGCATCCATAACCCGATTGTGTAGATTGATGATCCGATGCACAGTCGATAATCTCAAAACATGAATCACATGACGATAACAATTATCGGGAACCATCCAGGTCTCAACCTCAAAACATTGAAATCCCATCGAAATCGAATAATGCTTATCTAGGATTTTACGTTGGCCCATGCGCAGGGGATACCGATGATTTGATCACGATAAATTTAATACATCTGCACCCTAATCTCCACGATCCCTGAAAAAAGACCGACGGATAGCCACGAAAACGAAATTGATAAGGGATCGTCTTGTGTGCCATGTAACCAATCCCTGAGTGTCAGCGTTTTCGGATGGAAAATGCGCAGAGGCTACCATCAATCTGGGAATTATGAATTTCCTACGGGACCATCTAAGCGCGAACCAGCACAATCCATGAAAGTTTCATCATCATCGTAACTTCGTATAGTTTTGCCCGGTGCTAGGATTTGCGGACACCCAGACACAGACGCAGACAGATAGAAAACCGACATTTTTCAAGAAGGTCTAAAACGTAAAATGCGGGTGGAAATTTTGATTTTGGAGGAACTTTTTCATTCTTGAAAAGTGAAAACAGCTCCCGCTACCTTGGTAGATTCGGAAGAAACGTGATGGACAAGATCTCCGACATGCGGTGTCTGGAAAGAGAGGCGTCCAACAACATCCGGGTACAAGGGACCCACATTGTAAGCTATGACTTATGTGATAGGTAAGTAATGTAATGTGGGGAAAAAAGAACAAAATAAGTTACTTACGTAGATTCCGAAAATCGAATAAATATTTTGCCGTCCGCGGTACTTTCCTTAGTTTCCATGGACCGATTTTGATGAACATTGGTATATGGGCTCCATTTGGGGTCTAGTTGTGCCCCGAAGCTTTTGATTGATGTCAGACACTTCTAAGGGGTGAAAATTAAGGGTTGAAAGTTTGAAAACGCCCTAGCTCTATTTAGCTAATTTGAAATAGTATTGAATTTTTAGAGACCACGCGGAGCTCTGTAGGACAAACCGTCCGCTTCCCATGAGCACTTAAGGGTTGGACTTACGATGAATCAAAACCATAAGTGTGAACCGCAAAAGAGGCTTGACCTCCGTTCAAATTTTAGCTGACCAAAATGCGATAGTTATTCGTTTCTTCGAGTTGTTCTCAGTTTTGCGTCGAGACAAGTGTTTTGTTAAAATTTAACGTACCACCCACACGATCAACAATGGTTAAATGCGCGTTTATTGTGAAATTTATCAGAACACATGGGTCCCTCTAGCCTAGCCTTGAGGACCCAAACCCCTTCCCTCCCACCTACCCATGGTCTTGAAGGGTGAACTATATAGAAAAACAATAAACCGTTGTGTAATAATTTGTATAGTTTTTTACAGTAATAAGCGTTTTTAGACCCAGAAAACCAAAAAACCCTTGGGAAAAACGTTGTTTGTAACTAAATTCCTAGGGAGGAATGTTAGGGGTGAAACTAATTTCATCAACTTAACGAGGTCGTGAAGAAAATTAATACTATTATAGTTTTGGATGGAAAAAATTAATCAAATCAATGAATGATTATTATTATTATTATTATTATAAAGACTGCTCATTCTTGTTTTTTTCATTACCGGTTCATTCAGCGGACTGTAATGGATCAAAATTTATTCGATATTTTCCTAGATATGTCTATCGTAGTGTTTCGAGATTAGAAGTGGTGTGGAATGTACCCATTTAGATAGTACCTACGGTATCAATAAACTAGATCTCCTGAAAAGTTGGGGAGTTTTGAAATTCAGATTGGTCGGTTTCAACAGAATGTGAACAAGATCACAGATAAGCTGATTAACAAATGAGGTGGTAATTATTGGCGGGCGAGCCGCGTAGGCGCTGATTTACCGCTAGGAGTTGCGGCCGCGGCAGGAGCGCTCCCGTCAACTCGACTCAGGGCGAGTGATACATCTCTGGGGACCGGTGCGGCTTCTTGGCACGGGTCAAGGCCTCGTCCCCAACCTACCGCGGACTTCCTTCCGCTGTCTGAGCTGTGGAAAGGGGATCCATTTCGGGAACTTGTACGGGTAGGAATTGCGTTTTTGGCTTGAAAATTGATTCAGCGACCTTGCAAGTCGATTGGTACTGATTGCCAGGTAGCCATCACGTCGAGCAAAAATGGGTTATAAAGATGCGTGTAACCTGTGACCCCAAGAACTTGTAGATTCATTTGGGTTCCCTGCTGACAGGAGCGAGAGATCTTGCTCGAGACAGGCGTGGAATGATCCCGACAATGGTCCAGAATGTTGTTCGTTATGTAATATTTATACATGAAGTATTCGAAGAGATAGAATATTTCAGGTTCACGAATCATGGAAAGCGGTTTGCGAAATCATTAGGACATTCTAAATTGTGTGGCGTTTGGAGTGTTTTGTGATCCTCAATGCTCGATCAATTATCCTTTGGATGAGCATGAACAATATTTTTGTTTGTTTGAAAGCTGGCTTTCGGAATCGACCAAGAAAGTTGTTTTCTACGTACCTTGAAACGTAAACCAACAAATTTTGAGGGGGGGGGGGTTAAAATTGTTTTTTCTTGGTCGATTCCAAAGGTTCATTATTGAAAATAATAAACCAAAATCCCAAACCCCTCAAATTAGTTTCAATAATTTCTACCAATTTATCGGATCAAAATTATAGGAATTCGAATTGCCTTCCTTATAAAATTGTGTAAATACTAGTTTTTAGCTCAAGTCAACCTCTTCTGGAATTTAGGTTTTTGTAACAACTCCTGTATAGCTTTTTTGTGTTAGAAAAAATTCAACTTTACTCCCAAAATGCCGGTGGTTAGTCATTCGAACTGACGTTTTCTTGAGATGTGACTGAAATTTTAACACTATTTTACATTTTCGGACCGTAGCAATGTGCCGAGTTTCCTTCGGAAAATCCGTTCGAATAATATTCAGTTTATATGGAGGAATGAACTAGCCTCTCATTGTATTCCGCGGTTTCTGTAGGTCTTAATCATTGCTTATTATTGATATTATTCGGTTGATATGGAACAAGATATTTATATTAATCTTACATGTGCAATTACGGGTGATAATGACTGGAATAGTAAAGCACTTAATAAATAGTGTTACAGGAATTCCAGTGAATGGAGTGAAGAAATACTTCTGGGTTGAGAATCGGAGGGTGAATTATTAAGTTAGAAATGTGTCGTTTAGGTCATGGTTTCTTCAGGTCGTGAATTTCCAAATAGGCGGTGGCTGGGAGGGTCTCCCTCCATCAAAAGCTCAGTAGGGTGGGATCAAAATGATGAGGACAGAAGCACATGTTGCACGGGAGACAGACGACCCCAAACCGAGGTAGAGAATGCACATGGCAGGGTCGGTCCTGTGGTCCAGCTTTTACTCCCACATGTTAATTACCCACAACGTACTGGCGGAAAGAGCCCTTACACATTATTTATCTGCCTATTATGCCCCTCTGAAGAGGAGGAAGATTGTTTGCTGAGTGACGCCCAAATATTGACTCTAGTGTTGCCGCCATCATTTCACAATATGATGGTATTGGTTTTACAATTAATAGTCTCCTCTTAGACTGGGCACACAGGCAGGCAAATGCCTCCTCCTATAGTCTTTCTCCCTTCTTATAATCAGTTTTCGAGTTTCATTGAGTTTGAACGTGAACGAGTCACCCATCGTTGGGCGAAGCCTCTCACCTCGCTATCTCCTCATCACGAATCCCGGAATGCTGAAACTAAAGAACTCAAGTTCGTTCACTCCATCTATTGGAATGAAGTCGTAATTCTGGCGGTCTGTACTTTGATTGTCCTTTCTTCTCTATTTAATGTAGTTCGAACACGATTAGCAACATTATTGTCGGATTTTCACTGCCGCATTCCATCCTATGATCGAAACTTGTGGATTCCTAGCCTCTGGATGCTATGCTTAGGATTAGTTCATCTTGAATTATAGGATGTTCAGGAGTTTTCACCTCTGAGGCAGTGTTTCCATGTAGCGGAGAAGAATCATCGCTCAGTTTATCATCGAACAGAGAGACGGTTCGATTGAGCGAGGTGGAGCAAGGCAGGAGAGGTGCAACTTACCTTAAAAGAATCATAGAATAAAAACTACTTATCGAAGGAAAGTGCGATTATTGTCAAATTTTCAAGTATCGAATCGTCTCTCAGTTGAAAATATAGAAGTGGTGCTTTAAAGCCGACCGGTAACGCTCGTTGAATAATGGAGTGTTCGAAATGTCCTCGAGGCAAATCCAATTCGATTTGAACTTGTTAACTTATCTCTCCGTTCAAACATCCCTGGTGATAGTCCATTAGAGAGGCATAATAAGATAGGCATCTCCACGACAGGTATCTGAATTTGAGTGGATTTTATTTCAAGATTTGTTAAATTGTTCAATTATTCCAACTTACTTGAATCATTCAAATGTTTTGTTCGTTGTACCCCCTGACCAGAAGATTATAAACAAACTTATTCGAATGTTAAACCTGGACTATAATGTTTCGCATAAAAGTATAATGTTTCGTAATGACTACGAAATTTTTACCATTAATACAACAAACCCATGTCAGGTACCCTAGCTCCAACCAACTGAAAAAGATCAAAACATTAGTAAGGGAAAAAAAATTATACGAATTCGGCCCATTTTTGCGAGTAACATTTTATTTGCTATTCACAGTCATGTTACAGATTTCTCCTCTCTCTCTGTGGTGTATCTTTTGTTCTAATATAAATTTGTTCTCGACGTCAATATAAAGGTTTCAACAAAAACTTTCAGTATAAATGTATCGTTTTCTCATCAATTTACAATATTATTCTTTTTTTTAGAATCTACTGAAACCACTCAGAGTTCTGTAGGACCTTCCGTTAGCTAACTTAGCTAACTAAAGACTGAAGGGTTGGAACTATTTAAGCTGAACTTGGAAAAAGAAATCAGAAAGATGACTGTGAATAGCTAGTAAACTGTTACTCACAGAAATGGGCCGATTTCGAATATGATTTATTTTCTTTCTCAATTTCGAAACGGGATTCATCACACTCAGTTGGGCTTCCTTAGCACCCAAATTTCGGTTAGCGATGTTATTGCAGGTACTTGTTATCGAAATGAACTAGATTGTATACCTTCTGCGATAATGTAGTTGGTTGGTATTACTAATGTAATATTCGGATCTAAGTAGATCCGAAACATAGAAATAATAAACCGCGGTGTAATTACTTGCATTGTTTACATTCAGGTGAAATTTTGACGAACTTCCAATTTACAGTAGTGATCTTGAAGTACCTGAGTATTTGACCATTTTGGATAATGTAGAGGTTCATTCCTTTTTTACTCAAAATACTGGATAGTTTTTTGGTTTTCTTATTTCACGTAACTAAATCGACCTGCAGCTTTGAAATCATGTTTCGAAAGTATGAATTTTTTCTCCCGATTCTTTAAACCGTGATTTCCTTGGGACTGGCGGTTGGGTCTGTAAGAATGTCGTTTGTCCGTCCGTGAGGTAAGAGCCCTCAAAACTTGTCATCAAAAACGTGTTATTATTAAATAATAATAGACACGCTATACTCCCATCTCTCTCCCTGTCTCTCTCCCTTCATCCTCCCTCTCTGTATGAACTCGATTTCCTGGTACTATTAGGTCCCTATTAGGCCGAATCTGATCTTTCCAATCTTCACACCCATGCAATGAGATTTTGGTTTATTATTTTCAATAATGAACCTATGGAATCGAGCAAGAAAAAAAGTTAAACCCTCTCCTCAAAATTTGTTGGTTTACGTTTCAAAGTAAATACCATGGACCGATTTTAATGAAATTTGGTATTTGACTCCATTTAGAGTCTAGAGTTGCCTGAACGTTTCGGTTAATGTCAGTCACTCCTAAGGGATGAAAAAAGGGAATTGGAATTTTCAAAACGCCCTGCATCAAAATCCTGTGAGTTAAAGAAATTCTTTGTTCATTAATTAAAAATAGTATTGAGTTCTTGGAACTGAATGAGACCACCCAGAGTTCTACAGGGATGTTAGGAAGCACGATAAAGCAGAAACACTAGTGTGAATCGCAAATGAATGTTCACTGACGGAAATGGGGCTAATTTCCGTTCAAAATTCAGCTGATTACATGCGATCTTTTTTCTTTCTTCGCATAAGTTTCATGTCACTCAGTTGTGCTTTCCTAACAACCATGATCAAAATTTTGTTATGAATATGAAGGCACCCACAACGATGTTTTGCTGTCAAAATGACGTTTATAGTGACTCTTGCGTGATAATATGGTAGGTTCTAATAATGGAAAACCCGTGTTCGTTGCAAGCGGGTGATCTATTAAGAAAATAATAAACCGTTATGTAATAATTTGCAGCGTTTTTGCTACAGTTTTGGTCAGTGGCTTAACTATCATCGAATTCCTCACCATTTATACCTGTCAGTTTATCATACTACAGGAATTCTCTTGGAGTAGGTGTCTAAACAGCTGGTGATGCATCATCTATCAATTTTTGCAAATATATGGTGACTAGGTTCAACAACGGCAAACATTTCAAAGTGGGTGTTGGAACGTTTCTTTCTGTAAGGTCCATTCTGCACATATGCAGCAGGTGGTTCGGTGGCGGTGCCGTGCAAGTCCAGATTCAAAATTTCAACCGTGGAATCAGAATAAGGTACAGGTCTGCTCCATGTGTAACAGAGGTGAGGTGGAGTCGACGAAACAATATCTAGCAGGTGCTGGGTTTCTGCCGAAAGAAATTGTTGGGAGCGACTCTCCTATCCACAGAAAATATTGTAGTAATTCTGAATGGCAGCAACCAATGCGCCCTGAAATTCTTCAAAGCAACATATTCTTACCGAAAAATGCTTCTGGACGAATTCAAATTCACAGCATAAAGGGTGGATCATTGAGGCCCTGGTAGATATACATGTACAATTCTTGGCTGTCTATGATGAACAGGATCCAAGTAACAATAAGTTTGAAACATGCTGGAATAAAACATCTTAATCTTCAAAAATATGCAAATAATATAATATAAACAACCAGGAATGTATGAACATGAATGATCTTAAGTAACTGTTATCCAAGTATTCTAAGGGAACTAATACAAAAAATTTTATAAAAATGTAATACAAAAAAATCATGAAATATTGAAGAATGTACCTAATTATTGTAATATAAACACAAATTGAGCAGAAGTTATCATAAAAACTAACTGGATACCTAACTTGTGCACAACAAACTATGTATATTAATAACTAGTAACTATTAACTCTCTATGAGCAATAATAACATGTAATAATAATATGAACAATACGTAATATTTGAATTAATAGGGCGACTTCCCCTGACGTCTCTAAAACCGTGTACGAGTAATGTACCTAGCGCATCCAAACCTATACAGGAACACTTCAACACAGTTCAACGATTGTGTGACTATGTTTCATACACTTGATCAATCAATCAGTGCTCCAGGTGAGTGTGATACACACATGAGCTGATGAAGATTTGTAGGTTCGGTAAAAACGCTATCTTCGCTCGTACTGCGTGGGTGGGCTTTAGAAACCATTTCATCCAGTTTTTCTACGGATTCTACAATCATCTCGCTTTGTGTGGATTGGGTCTCGCTAGTTATCATAGTTCTACTATTACACGATTGATAGATTTCATAGTAATCACACTTAGGTACTTGATTATTGATTATTAGTATTAAATATAAAGAACGAGTGCAGTTTTTTTATTATTTTAAAAAATCGTAGATCTCACGGAGAGCTTTCCAAATATTTGCAATATGATTGGTCGGAAATGATCGGAAATGGGTGAATATGAGCGAAAGAAAACTCATGTGTAAAATATCTCCCTCTCGCTCCTACTTATGATGACGGAGAAAGAAGGAAGGGTCTCTCGTTTTTCACCTTAAATCACCCAATTCCGTCCTTTTCCATCATATTGCACATTTTTGGAAAGCTCTCCATAGGAACTATAAAATTATCTGAAAGGCTAAAAAGAAGACGCGTCATTCCCTTATTTCCCTGGAGGTTCGAGACCCAAAGAGTTCCTATCTCCACTTGTGTCCAAAGTTTTTTGAAATGTTTACAATTAAAGATCCTGAAGTACAGTTTCATTGGCCGTAAAGTTTCAAGGAGAAGATTGATGTAGGGAAAGTTCTGGTGTACAGAATAATTCAGGATGTGATAGTTGATTTTCTCTCGGCCAAGAAACAGTTTGTATCCCTCAATGATATTTAAAAATGAAAAACACCTTCACCATGACGTTTCATTGTTACATTATACTATTAATTTCGAAAGGCGATTCGTAGACCCTTGTCATTATGAAGCCCTCGGATTAGCAACGATAGTTATTGTGAATTCTACTTTGGGAGGTGACCGACTCAACATTGAAAACACGTTAGTGTTATTTAAAGTCACACGAGCAGAAGTCTAAATAAAGAGAAACCTGAGGGGGTCGGCCCGAAACTTTGAGGCAAAAACTATGGGACACATGAGTAGACCCCTAGGGTGGAGAATCACAAAAAATCCATCCGCCCTTATCGCCGTCCTATAGCGTGCTATATTGGGGATTGACTCCCTCTACTATTATACACTTATTTTCTGGATTCCACTTTTCAAAATTAGAACTACAGCTCGTTGATTGTTCCACATTACTTCCTCACGTGTCCATGTGAATCTAGACAATGGGAAACAATCGAATCAATCTCATCTACATCAGCAATTGTTCGAAAAAATAAGAATATTCTTGTCCTAGGCATTTTTGTGAAATTCTCGTCGATTATCATGGAGCTCAATAATCAATTTATTAATCGAACTCATTTTAAAATTTTAACATTCAATCTGATCATATTTCATTTACTTAGTAATAATAACTCTTTATTCCTTGAGTACTTATCTCAAAATTTTTCATTGAAATTCTGTAAAATGAAAAAATCAAAGTTTTTTATTAAAATTTCTGTAAAAGAAATATTTGTTATTTGGAGGATTCATTGGAACTCAAGCCCCGGCAAACTCAATCAGTATGTATGCTACTGCATGGGATTAGCGGATGTTTTGATGATAACCTCGACACGATCCGTGACAATTTCAATTTTCAACTGAAATTCGTCGAAAACTAAGAGCGATTTGCCCTGTCTAGCCCAGTCAATTTATCGGTCTAACATTGCAAACGCGGGACGATTGCGGGCTCTTGAGGGTACTTTATACCCAAGTTGCCAACCCCGAAAACCCTTTGCTACAGACGGAGTGCGCTGAAAACCGTAAAATTTTGAACTTCTTTTCAATTTTTTTACTTTTAAACTATGATAATTTTAATTATTTATCCCCCAGTAGATTAAATTTGCTATAGTATGAGACCAACTTGAGGTCTATAGGTTGAATAATTACGGAGATACAGTAATTCAAAAATAGGCCTTTCTTTCCAAAAAGTGAAACTTTCGTTTTGAGCCTTTCTCTGTAGCGTTCGATCGTGTTGCGCTGTAAACCTGTTGCGTACGTAAAACGAAGTCCAGACAAGGAAAAGTCACGTGAGGGTGAGCACTAACCCAGTGTTTCTCCCTTTGATTATGACGATGAGAGTCAACAGATTGTTACGTCGTCCTCAAACAAAAGGGATCCAAAGGCCCGCAGGTGGTCCAGCGCAGCATCCGCTTTGTAGGCGAGACGAAAAAATGCGGCAAGGGAGAAAAAGAGGCTTCTCTCCCCCGAAAGATTTCGGCAATTAATAGTCGTTTCCTAATTAATTCTACAGAGCCTCCCGCTCCATCCAAGTCCCATAAAATCAAAATACGAATGAATCAATATTTATGATTAAGAGGGTCGAGGCGGGTCCGATACCTCTTTGGGTTATGCCGTCGTCACAACGTTTTTGTAGGATGGGGTCGGTCGTTAATTAAACAAATTTCCATTATTCTAAAATTAGCACTAGGTACTACTAATGTGGATCAAAAAAAAAAAAAAAAAAAAAAACATCATCACGTAGAAGAGTTATAAAACTCAGTTGTTATAAAAAATGTAGTCCTTGAACTCTAAAATGAACACATGAGATGAAGTTATTACCTACTACTCAGTAGAACTTGTCACCCAATTTAATTGCGGGTTCCCTTTTAAGGACGTCCCACAGTAAGACTTGGGCGTCCTTATGCGATCGATCTGGGGTGAAGGAGGACAACACTCAACAGAAAAAAAATAACCACACAGTAATCCGTTTTAGACCATTCTGAATCCAATTGTGTGTAATTTTGAGCTGATAAATGACATTTGGAAGTGGAATCAGATTTTCAAAAATATCTGACGTATGAACGAGAATCGCTCGCGAACAGAAATCAAACAAACTTGAACGTTCCTTAATCGTTACCGTGCTTACCATAAAAAACAGTAAAGTAGTCGGTTAGTAAAGCGAACTCAACTATCTGAGGTTGAATTTCCGTCCGACTACCATTCTTGGCGTCGCAGAGGTCATCATCTGTCTTCCAATGGGAAGATCAGAATTGGTTCTGATGATTCCGCTCTTGGCTATTCATTGCCTGAACCCTTTAAGAAGAGAGAGATTCACCAAAGGTCCTACCCGGAAAATTATTATTATTAAAGGTCCTACCCGGAACTGACATCCCACCCACGAGCGGTCACCAATCCAGATAATCTCCCAACTGGCCTTAACTCAACTGTTTTTGAATGCTCGAGAACATGGTTCGCAAACTTGGTGTAAACAAGCCTTCAGATGTATGACGTTCTTGGTGTAAAAGAGGGACGGTCCATAATAATAGTTCGTATCAGGGTAGTAAATTCTCCAACGTTTAGCCTTCATCATGGTTAGTTTGAAAATGTGCCTACGGGTAACATATCCCCAGTTCAAGGCTTGACCAGTATTTTTGATGCTGCGATAAATATTGTTGAGGCATCAATCACCATCATGACTTTAAAACTGGCCAACGAGGCTTATTCAACGTTTATGCTTGTATCAATCATAAACTGTTCATGAACCGCGCATTATTCAGTATCATTTAACTGCCGGAAACCCTTCCTAGAATTCTAAAACGTCGATAAAAATTAATAATAAATTGAAGTCAATCTTTGGGTGTCACAAGGAATCATCTCCACGTTGTGATTATGAACCTTTCTATTACGACTAATGCCAGCATTCATCAACAGATGGATATGATCTCTCGAGTTCCATAATTGTAATCGTTTTGTATTTTATGCTCAATGATGTATTGCATTCTTTTATTTCGGATTTCCTGTCGTTGGCTTGCAATGTCTCGCGGGGATGACAAAGAAATATTTTCTTGAGGAATCTCATGAAGTTGTAAATCTCAGAACTAACAGTGATCCGGTGAAGGGATGAATTCTCGTGACTGAGAGGGCTAGTGGAACACAAGACAATTCTGACGCTCAATGCTGTACAATTCTCCTCGGTGTCGCTCGCAAAAGATTCTTCAAATCACGAGATATTTTCCGAGATACTCACCAGCACTCCACGTTTAAGTCTGATCAACCTCGGATGAGAGATCACGAGGAAAGTGCTATCCACTAGACACTAACAAATCTTCGAAGTCTTGACTTTGT
Source organism: Apolygus lucorum (assembly GCA_009739505.2). NCBI lineage: Eukaryota > Metazoa > Arthropoda > Insecta > Hemiptera > Miridae > Apolygus > Apolygus lucorum. The sequence goes on from WIXP02000048.1 coordinate 69,932, forward strand.
CACTTTTAAATAATCGACGTTAGGTCGTGACAGAGTGACAGGAAATTCTGCACGGAATGCCGACCGATGCGTTGAGGTGGGTCCTCTGGGCAATAATACTGAGGGATCGCTCGGGACGTCTTGTAAGACGAACATTATTCACATTCAGGAAACCTTGCAAATTCCAATTCAGCCACGACTCAACGAGTAATATAAGTCGTATAACAAACATCTTCCTGTCAGGCTGGAGAGGAGATTGTCCTTCACCATGCTAATAAATTATATCTGAAAATAGTATTTGCTGGTCTTAGCTAATAACCGTCAGGTAAAGCCTATTATAGAACTATATGCATAATTATTTTATTGCATGTCAAAACCATGAAACTTGTAATTTCTTTTTCTGTGTATGCGAAGTCGATAGTTGCGATCCTCTGTAATCAACTCACCATGATACTACAATCTTGAAGACTCGTCAAGATTTCAGTCCAATGTTTCGGAGGAAAGAGTGTTGAATTTGACCTGGGCTTCTTGTGGGTTGGGTCTCCAAACACATGTTGCTTCCCTCTTCTCACTACTGCCGCATATCTGGAGATACCCCCTGATCGACTGACTTGCCGATTCAATGGACACGTCTTGGTTCTCTCTTGGAGTTCAGAGGCATGTCTGATCTCAACGCCCCTGGAGAAGCTAGTATGTTGGTGTACAAAGATTTGATGATGATGATGTCGAGCACATAATAGTCCATTAATTTACCTTTGAATGTGATATAATCTACAATTATGATTTAGATACGTGTATTAAGTAACATCTGCAAAGTGCAGGCTTGGTAAGGCTGGTGCCAAGGCTATGTGTATTAAGCTAGATGGTGAAAATGTAGAAAAGTAAGCACATATTTTGGAAAATACCCAGAAAATGTTGAAGAAAGATATGCATTTTTCGATTTTTACCTACATCGTAACCTTATTTCCTGTAGTTGTATTCTTATTATGAAGTCGAGATGTTTTGCTCGCAAGCAACCCATTGATTGATTTCATCTACCTACTGAGCATTGCATTTGGTTATTTTTCATTTCTTAATTTGAAAGGTCCTTGGAATTTCTCAAAAAGGTGCAATTCAATGAGAGGAAATTGGTCTTGGATGTTGTGTTTTTTGTCTGGGAAGAGAGGGGAGGTGGGAACTCAATCCCTTGAAGTTCCTACTTTCAATCATTCATAGCCCAAACCTTCCTCAATTTCGGGCTGGAAAGTTAATATCTCTGCCACACTGAATATAAGAATAATCTATTCGTCCATTGGATTTGCTACTATGGATTGGTTGTGGTTCAGTCGTTGGGACGCGCCCTCCTGTATGACTTCTCAAACTACACTTTTCAATTAAATTGAGAGATTCCAATAAGTCATAAGGAGCCAATGCTTCTGCTTTAGTTAAGAAAGAAAGGTATGAAACTATCCTCTCAGAGACTTCAAATATAAAACCAACTTTTAGATGGATGTGGCAATAATAGTGCGTTCAGAAGAAATTCCACCAAGAATCGCATTCAGAAATGGTTTTTATGTGATGAGTGGTCGTCGTTTGGAGGCCTTGCTTCCCCTTCTGTGCAACCAACGACGAAACAGTTTCGATGTTTGAAATACATATCCATTTGCCACTTGCCCTTCTAGGTCGATGCATAATATTCCCAGATGTAGGAGAATGCCCCCTCACTTCCGGCTGGGTTCTATTCATACTCGAAATGCTCAATGTTCAGCCATAAATCTCTTTCGCTTAAAGGGACCCCACCAGGGAAAAGATCTTGAAAGAGGTTGAATATAAGTCCCTATCTCGACGACCCTCGTGTCGAAATTCGATGAGAAACCGACGGATTCGGAGTAGTTGATGAATGTTTTTTGTCGAAAGAAAAGGGGCAAAGATTGGAGATCATGAAGAAGGTGTTAATAGGAAGAGAGGTATTGGACAGTATTAGAACCCCGAGCGGCTGGAGGAGTCTGCTTGTGGGCGTTCAAAGGCAATATATCACAACGTCATTAAATTATTCCAATGAACCTCGGCCATTGATCATGGGCAGACCGTGCTCACGTTAATAGCTTTTTATGCCATCACTCAGTTCGGATTAATTTGAAACTTGCTTCAATAATTCTTATGGACAGGGCATTTACAAGGCTGTTTGTACCCGACCGTGAGTCCCAATAAAGTCCGCATCATATTATAAAACGATGCTATTTTTTGATGGGGCTTTATTTTCGCGCCTCGGTTTCCGACTGGTCCGTGGACCCCAGTGGAGTTTGTGTAATGGTGTTCCCCAACTTGGTTTTTATGTCAAGTTTACAGCCTTCCCAGATGTTCTCCGTTCTCCTACACTCTTCTCCTTGTTCTAATTTACTCCCTGTTCCGATTGATGTGCGTGTTCGCTTCTTATTATCCTCCACTCTTATAATCTTGCCTGATACCACTCTCACACTACCCTACCCTACCCTACTCCTCATTCAATTTTTTTTTCTAATTTATTTTATTGTCTTTATATTACTGTTAAACGTGTGTTTCATATAGATTTAATTGCTTTCTTTGGAAACGATTACACGATATTATCCAAGGTACAAACTACTTGATGATTGAACCTCGATTGCTTCTTTCTTCTGTCACAATCAATTCCTTCTCTCCGATTCATTCTCGCATGCAACACTTTTGCCCCTCATCAACAATTTTCGATGCGAGAGCGAAATCAGTTCCCTATCCTCTGCCACTTTCATTAACAATCATTTCGTTTCAAACCTTTAAGAAATCCCAATTGAAATGTGGCGATCGATTGCTACTATAATGGAAAATCATAACCCTGCAGATAGATCTGCCGTTCTCCGAATTATAATAGCAACTTTGAGATTATCAATTTTAGAAAACTCCTTATTTATTGTTGATTCCTCAATCTCGATATGTGATGAATTGGGAATATTATGGGTCTGAATTCGCTACCTCTGATGTCAGAATGGGAATTAGCACCCTTGAAAAGCCCGAATTCTAGTTCTTGAAAATTCTAGTAGTTCAGAGGAATCAGCTAGCATAAAGACGCATGACTCACAGAGAAACAATATCTCTCTTTCTCAGTTCTCAACATATTGTTAAGTAATGCATGCATTACAGGGGACGTC